>CAJNDT010001324.1:815000-894990 GCA_905221615.1 Symbiodinium sp. CCMP2592
GTGGTCATTTGTTGTGCCCTGACTGGCAGCGTGCCGGCTCCGCCTGAATGGAGAAGCTACAAACAGTTTTGGGGATGACCAAGATAGTGGAATGGTGCCGTGATCGTCTAGCCTAGACGTCTGTCACATCGAAAAAGCGAGCCACAAAGAGTCAACGAGCTCATGCCTGCAACCTGAGCTTTCGGGCCCACGACGGCACAACTTCAACTTGGGACCTTTCTTGCACAGGCATCGAAGGTGCAGCGCTTGCCAAGCCAGCTGCAGGCACGGAGTTATTCGGGAGTTTGGGATGCTTGGCAGTGCCCGGCTCCCGGAAACTTCCACCCCAGTCTCCTGGTTTTGCTCTGTATAAAGTCTCCGCAACATTCAGTCCCTCCGGCCCGCAGCACCCGATGGTAGAAAGTTTGGCAGCCTCGCGATTTCACAAAGGGTTGTTACGTCTTGTTTCTGACGTTGGGATCGTCGTTGGATGTTCAAGGATTTCGTAGAGCTTGTTAAGATTTTCGAGGAAGTCGCGAGCAAGAAGGCGGTAGGATGAAGGAACAAATCAAGCTGGCAAGTATCGCTGTAGAATTCCGCCTAAGAGCGGGAATCTACAGCCAGTCTCCGGGGCTACTGGGGTTCGATCTTTGGGATGTGGACTGGGAAAGACACTTGCATCTATAGATTTCTAGCCGCCACGCTCAGGGAAACATCAGGTTGTCCCAGTAATGTCACATGCATGCATAGGCATGTACACGCATATGCACAGCTACATAGCTACTTATACATTTTTTTGTATATGTGTGTGTGTATACATACACATATTCATATAACTACTTATACATATACGAATATAGTGTGCATACATTTGCATACATGCCTGAGTCGGTTCCTGCATTCGTGAATCGTGCTTGCTGATAGTCGGTTCGTACCTACTACCTACTGCCTCTCACTCACCACGACGAGGCCGCCGACTACTACTACTACTACTACTACTACTACTACTACTACTACTACCACTACTACCACTACTACCACTACTACCACTACTACCACTACTACCACTACTACCACTGCTCACTACTGCCACTGCCTTTCCTTGTTTCACGACGCTGCGTCCCTTTGCTGTCCTTACCTTACTCGCTCCCTTTTTCCGTTATTTCTCCTTCTCTCTCTCTCTCTCTCTCCTTGTCCTCGCCTCCCTGCACTGCTTTTGAACTGCGCTCCCCTGCCCACCGTCTCACTCGCTTGACGCCGCTTTGCCATGGAGACCGTTCCCGCTGCACTGACTGCCACTCCATATGTCTGAGGATCCCACAGATTTCTGCAGAAGAGGGAATCTTCGGACCCCAAAAACCACTAGTGGAGTGACCATGGATGGCTGGCCCTGATACACGGTTGGCTGAATCAAACCTTGCACGTGAAAGCGCTGACCAGCAACTCCCGTGACGGCGCGCTACCACGATCAACAAACGCTGAGCGGCCCTGGTCTGAAGTTGCCGCTGGACCTTGACAACAAACCTGGTCCGACCCAGAGACGGTGTGCTGGGACAGAAGGAGAGCGGCCCTGGCCCGCAGCTGCCGCGCGATCTCGACCCAGACCTTGAACACGAGTATATTTGGCTCGCGAAAAGCCGCCTGGATGAGCCGCCCATAGAGACCGGTTACTGCACACTGGCACGGCAAGACGAACGACGAGCGGCCCTGGTCTGAAGTTGCCGCCGAACCTGGATGAAAGCAGGGAAGTTCAGCCAATGACGGCGTGCTGGCATCAATGACAGCGGCCCTGGTCTGAAGTTGCCGCGTGACCCAGAAGTGGGGCCTGCGTGTATATGGCTTGCGTGAAACAGTCGGGGTCCACTATCCGGTGTTGCATGACTTCGTCACGACCATAGATACACGCAGGCCCAGGCCCACCAACACTTCAGAAATCCGCTGAGTCAGGGAACTTCCGAATGAGGATCCCTACGTCTGGAGACAACAAGAAGGACCTGCGACCACTCGACTCAGATGCGACAAAGGAAGCCTACCTACGAGCTATGGCAACGAGTGAATGTGACGGACAACACTGACAGCCAGTACCTAACTGCAAGTCGTCAGTGATTCGCCCTGGGTAGTCTCCACCTATTAGTTCTTATCTCTAGGCTCTTGTTGGTGTTTTCGCGTGGGGTCTGGTATTGCGAACACTGGCTGACCGCCTGTTTTAATTGGTGTGCACGCCTTGGAAAGTGACAGCGAGCTAATTAACTCGGAAGTAGTAACACATAACCACTTGCAAGTGAAACCAGTGAACAGATACTGATTTGTACAGACACGTGTGTAGGCCATGAGATGGGTTTGGGGTCATGTGTGGTGAGCCTCGTAAAATGGTTGATTTTCACTGCGTTGTTGCCTGTGTCCGAAGGTACCCAAAATGGCCCACACGAGAGAACATGTGGTAATTGGCCCGCGGGCTGTGGCAAAGCACTGATTGTTGAACTCTGTACAGGAATATATAAAGGCTGAACTGAGCCGAGTGCATGTTTTTGTAGATGAGTCAACCTTTGACAGGGCCAGTTAATCCTGCTGCTCATAACGAACACCCCGCCGGAGAAGCGCCTTCTTATTGGATAGGCTTGTTGTTGGTTTTGGGTGTTTCCGTTCATCGACTCTGCGGGGTGAGCGATGTGTGTAGCTTCCGGATCGAGAATATCCCGACGTAGTCTGTGGCCTTACCTTCTGTTGTGGTGTTTCTGCCATCGGGATGCTCTTGTGACTAGTGACCATTTAAGTCCCCGCGGAGCTGTCAACGGCGTGCCATGTGGGTGACAAAAACTACCACTACTACCACTACTACCACTACCACTACCACTACCACTACCACTACCACTACCACTACCACTACTACTACTACTACTACTACTACTACTACTACTACTACTAGTACTAGTACTAGTACTAGTACTAGTACTACCACTAGTACTACTACTACTACTACTACTGCTACTACTACTACTACTACTACTACACCTATTTACTACCACTACTTCCAGTACCACTACCACTACTGATATATACTACCGCCGCTTCAATTAAACGTCGTAGAGCACAAGGGTTGAAGCTGCAGCGTGCCTCGAGCACCTGACAGTGCTGCAACCTGGCAGTCTTTGCAGCCAACCCTCCAGTCAATGCTTGAAGACCCAGAGAAAGACCGTTAAAGGCAAAACGACTCCACCTCCTAGGACCTGCAAAACTTAGCAGTCCTGGTGTGGCTGAAAGCATGCGTGTGTTGTCACACGCGCGCCTGTGTATGTGTGTGTTTCACTATGTGTATCTGTGTCCGCATGCTAGCTGTAATATTCCTGTGCCAGTTTGCCCGTGGTGTAAGTCGTCGTCGCCACAAAACCTGCCAGGCTCTCCTGCCCACCTCGCAGCTCAGCGCTCCCAGGTTCTGCATGAGTTCGCGCAGTCGGGTACATTCAGATGTTTCATGATGTCTCAACGCGGCAGAGGAGGAGTGGGGTTACATTGTTTGCCGGGTAACGGTGAGTAATGAATGGTTTTCGGGACTGCAGCTTCATTTTATAGGGTGCCGTTCGCGGTGACTGATGGTACGCATTCGGTGGAAGGATTGCTGCACGAGTGCTGATGTGCAAAAGTTAGTTAGAAGTGAGATCAGCGGTAACAAGGGGACTGACGTCGAGTTCGCATCTTTCCGCTGTTGGCTCTGCAGGGTGTCTTGGTCTTGAAGGAGCTTTAGCACACGTCTCGACTTGAATGCGCCTTGCGACTGAGAACCCTAGAAAGACTCTAGAGATATATACACCCTGAAAAATGCGAATGCGGGGGCATCGCCCTTGCTCCAAGGGGTCGTGGGAGAAATTCTCTCGGCCAGGGAGCTGGATGCCGCGCATGTCCTCACGGAGCAGCAGACCAAGGCCGTCCAGCCTCCCGGCCTCGCGTCAGCTACTTCTCCTTTTGTGTACTACTGCGGTCAAACACTCTGGCCGCCGCCAGCGGTGGTGCCTCCGCTCAGGTATGTGGCAAGCATGGCCCGGCCTAAGAGCCAGAACGCAGAGCCTGGCTTGCAGAGGCCGGACTCAAGGAATGTGCAACTGAGAAATGCAGAAGCCGAATAGTACGTTTGTTCGGAGTTTGTGATGTATGCTTATTCTTGTTGTTGTTAGCCTTTCCGACACCTTGTCCAAAACCGCCTCGTAATCTGGCGTGGCCCCCGAAATCATCCAATGCGACGGTTTCAGCCCGTTCTGCCTTGTTTGACAAAGCTTGTGTCGCTTGCCTTATGGCTCTTAGTTGGATTCTCAGCTCGCACTGTTTCGAGGTACTTCGCAGTTCCCAACCCGCATCGCGTACTGTTTGTTGTCTCGTCCGATATGTGGGGCAGATGCCGATGCATCGGTGGATCTTTCAAGCCCCAGCTGTGAGTCGAAAATTCAGTTCGTGCCGTTTCTATGCTGGTGGGGGAGCGGGAGGGAGGGGCAGGTGGGAACAGCGGCACTCTCCAGCGAAGCAATGGCATTAATTGACACCCTGCCGAAGCGCAGGTCGTCAGGGGAGTCGTCAGACAAGTGCGAACACTTTGTCCAGGGTTGTCAGGACAGTCGGTGAGCTAGTGCTGACGCCAGTTCTGGCATAAGCCATGTATTCTGACTAGTAGGAGTAGTACTTCAATCTCAGAATGTAGCAGTAGCAGTTGTAGTTGCTGCTGTTGTTTTTGTGTGTCCATTGTTTGTCTTTCCTGTTGTTGTGGTTGCTGATGATGCGCGAAGCGGACGGCCCAGATGTAGAAACATGTTGCGCACGAGGCATGTGCTATACCGTAGGCCGTAAGCCAAAGCAACCCCCGATGCTTCGATCTCAACATCAAACAACCTGTGAAAGCATCATGCCTGTCGTTCCCTAG
Source organism: Symbiodinium sp. CCMP2592 (assembly GCA_905221615.1). Lineage (NCBI taxonomy): Eukaryota > Dinophyceae > Suessiales > Symbiodiniaceae > Symbiodinium > Symbiodinium sp. CCMP2592. The sequence continues at coordinate 819,886 of CAJNDT010001324.1, forward strand.
CTTCAGAGCCTCACTGACGAGTTCAGCGTAATTCTGCACCCTCGAATCCTCCGCCTTGCAGGCGCCTCTCGAAGCTACTTGGTCACCACTGTTGTTAACTGTTGTTGGTTCACGTTTTCAATATTCTGTGTTCTACCCAGGTTTCGAAGGATCGAAAATAGAACCCAGTTTAAAACACAATTGCACTTCGGTTGCACATGTCAGCATGAGACCGGTTTGCAGTTCGGACAGTGGATAGGGTTCGTGGCAGCCAAGCCTATCTAGCACGATCGATTTGTTGGAAGGTGTAGATTGGTGAAGCCGCTGAGGTGGGGCTACAGCAAGGACACGCTGACTAAAGTCCTCGCTTACATCAGGGACGAGGCTCGCATGTCCTGCCTCACAATTGACTGCGAGATCTTGACTGGTGTTACAGAGTCTGGTAGGCCGGCTAGTATACAGAAAGCTGTCATGCACATGCACCAGGAGTAGGCCGCCTCTCGCCAGAGCTCGTACTTCCGGGGGAAGTTTGGAAGGCACACACACACACACAGAGCCTGAGCACAATAGCAGTGCTAAGCCGCAGCATTGAGCGAATGAGGTGACCAAGGAAGTTAAGCGGGAACGCGGCACCGTTAGGTTGTCCATTCTGGAGAAATTCCCTTCTGAACCGCAAGACCTGAGGGCCGAACGAATAACAAGCACGCTCCTGCAATTCAGACAGCCTCTCGTATTTCCAGTGACAGGCACCCATCGTGATCCATGTCGACTTGGTGAAGTACGTTTCGTCCTTTCAAGCCGTCGACTGCTCAGTCGGGTCGTAGTCGTCAAATACTCATGGCTGTGTTCACTTCAACTAATCTATAGTGCAGTCCACTTCAGGGTTTCAAGTGTTCGTGCAAGGCTAAATCAGGCTGCGTGCTCGCGGTGCAGGTGAGTTGTATATTTGTCGTTGCAAGTGAGCAGTGCTCCATGGTTGTGGTGTCAAGGAAGCCCACCGTTGTAGATTATAAGACGTTTCGCCGATTCTGGCCCGAGAGGCATTTGCCGGCTTGTCGCTGTTGCTTGTGCCGAAGCCAAAGGACACCCACTACCGAAATCAGTTCGAGACACGGACGACGGGGGGCTCAAGCGACCTTGGCAAGCGGAAGGCAGGGACCCGAGGAAAAGGCTTGCTTTGTTCTTTTGCTCGTCATTGTGTCGCTCCGAGCTGACTTGCACTTGAGTTTGCTTCTGCTCGCAAAGCATGAAAGGGAGAGAGGGAGAGAGAGAGAGAGAGAGAGTAGAGTTTCCGAGTTCAGGGTTGTTTTGGGGTCCTGGTTTTCTGTAGCCCACTTCGGTCGGGCATGAGAAGCGTGCAAGGTAGTAGGACGTGGCACACTGTGAACCTGCGCTGTTCTTTCCGTTGGAGTCTGTTTCAGTGTTGCTGCCCTCGTGAAGCCATGTCTCGACATTAGGATCCTTACTGCACTCTGAAAGCGGAAATAGGGGAGACGTCCCCTCCAAAGCCAAGCTAATGCCACTTCTCTTTGTACATGTTTTATTACGTCTGTTTTCGATTGGCAGTTCTTTCGCGGGAAACTTGGCACAAATTTCCGCCTTCGCTGCTATCTGATAACCACGTGCAGCGAGGAACACCCTCGACCCAGCAACAAACCTTGGGTGCACTTGTAGGCCAGCCTATTCTAGTAACTTTCTGGAATGCAGTTGCTGAGGGCAGAGCTTGGTCCTTTTTGACCACAGAGAGCCGTGGTTTGACGATAGCCTTTAACCTCCTCCGCAACAGTCGGGCGCGCACAAGCGCGCGGTGTAGGGGGTCAAACCCGCCCTGGCGAAAGAAAGAGAGTGAGAGAGAGAGAGAGAGCGAATAGCGGGTGTGCGCATTGCACGGGGAGCGGGGCCTGGATGCTGCCCTAATCCCCAAGCCCGGTAGAGAGAGAGAGAGAGAGAGAGAGAGAGAGGACGCTGACCCGTCCCCGCAGAGAGAGAGCTTACTGGGTTTCTCAGGGCGGCGACTCTCCTTTGCTGGCCTCCTGCTAAAGCCACTTGTCATTGCCGGTGTTAAACGCCCCGAGTCCTGCCGGGTGCTAAAGGATCCGTGCGCGTGACTCGGGGTCAGACTCTTGTCTGACGCCGTGCCAAAAGTTTTTACCCAGTGAGGCCGTGCGGGGCTCTAGTAGTCGAACTCCGCAACCACGCCAAGCTACAACACCGCAAGGCTGAGGGATTTGCTAGAGTAAGACAGAAAGCTGAAGGGGGCAGTGCCGGCAGCACGCTGACTATAGGGCTCCAATTTTATTTACACCCACTCAACCAAGGAGGGCCCTGGCACCTCTTCATGGCAATAGCACGCCACCGCCTTGTCTTGTGTGGCAACCAGACCGCAACTGCATGGAAGCAGATGACGGGAGCCAGAAGCGACGCGAGGGGGAGACCAGAGCAAATGAGCGCACAGCGGCTCGTACAGCTGCCAGAAAGCGACCCGGGGGGACACAGAGCAGAAGCACTAAGGAGGCAAGAGAGACCGCCGATCTACCCCGCCGATGAGACAGGGGGGAGCAGCCATCCACCAACGGGCGATCCACATGTGGGGGGAAGCCAGCACGTCGGCTGCGGAACATACCACACCACCCGCAACAGACCCACGGCCACAGCTGGCCACACCCCCGGCACAACAAGTGCAGAGCCGCGATCCAGCTGCAACAGAACAACCACAGCCAGCCACTCCAAGTGCAGAGCCCCACTCCAGCTGCAGCAGAACAACCATAGCTAGCCACTCTCGGTCGCCAAGAAGCAGCAAGTGCAGAGCCACAGGCTGGCAGCAACAGAGCAGCCACAGCCAGCCACTCCCACACACCACAGTGACCTGACAGTCGGGAGCGGCAACTGCAGAACAAGCACAGACAACCCCGAACACAGCAGCAGGACCGGACGCCAACGACCAGACCCAGAGCGACGACAAGCCTGTGAGCCCAGCCATGAGCGCCTAACGGGGGAGTCCGGTGGCTCACACTCCTCGGCCATGGCTACGGGCACACCCATTGCGCAACAACCACCCACAGCAAAGCAAACACCAACAGCACTGGAGCTTACGCTAGAACACCCAAGCGACAGACCACCACCAGGCACCCCCACCAACAGTTCTCTTTCTACTCACCAGCAGCCACAGCGTCCTTTCAACCACTCCACAGATACCAGGCGGCACCGGCCACGGGAACACCCAAGAGACCACCGTCACAACCACCCAGCGACTCGGAAACAAGCTGGCCGAGCGAATATCCCCTGACGGGGACGGCACATACCTGATGCAAGCCGGCAAGCCGCAGCCAACCACGCAAGAAGCACAGCAGGAACCGCAAAGGGCGGGACCGGACAGGGGGAGCGCCAGTGGACCAAGCCGCCGCATGCCCACGGCAACATGCCCCGACAGCAATCTCACGGACGGGGCAGCACACGACGACCTTGGCACCACAGTACCCTGGAACCCCCCGTCGCTGGCATACAAAGATGAGATGCTGGAGGAAGACATGCCGGGAAGAGGAGTACTGGAAGCCAGCGGGGGAGAAATGCAAGAACGGGAAGAGCAAGCCGACAGTCCACTCAAGAAGCCAGAAGCCAAGCCTTAGCACTACTCAGAAGCCAGGCAGAAGAGACAATGGCAGCGCAGGCCCAAGCCACAACACGGGGAGCCAATGATGACAGCCCAGATAGAGACAGAAGAGCACAGGGGAGAAAGAACAGCGGGGAGCAAAGCCCAAGCAGCGGCAGCTGCCGAACATGTGCAAGAAGCAATGGCGCTGGTCCGCAGAATAGAGCTGCACGGGCTGGAAGCTCACCTGGCAACGGCAGCAACTAACCTGAACCTAACTGTCGACAGAGAGCTGGGAAGACGGGGCCCGTCGCCAAACGCCTTCCAGATTGCGGCGCTCTTGACTCGGATCCTTGGCCAAGCTCTACTGTGGGGAGGCCTCCGTTCCAGTAGCTGCCAAAAAAACTCACGATGCCACGGACGCAGAACTTGCCTCCTCACGCTGATCTCAGGGTACCGGCTGGGTCTACAAGACTTGGGGAGGCTGCGCAGCCTGCTACAGCAGACGGAGTGCAGGGGGAAATTCCCGCACCGGCCCGCCAGAGACCATGGCAGTGCATGGCACCCAGCAGACGTCATCGCTCTACAGGGGGGAGGCCCGTGAAACAGAAGCACGGCCTCCCAAGCAAGAGCCGGAAGCCACACATGTCTTCCGCGAGATACTGCCCTTCTTGTTGGGGGACGTGCCTTGCGGCTGGGCAGGCGAATGCTGGGGAGGACGAAGCAATGCGAAGCAGTGGAAATAGTGAACGATGCGAGCGACACCGGCGATGGGGGAGCGGTGGCCACTAATAGCTCCCCCATCGCCGGTGTCGCTCGCATCGTTCACTGTCTCGAAGTAGTCTACTTCGAGACTGCCTACAGCCGCAGCGGAGCGCGCTGGCAGTGAACCATCACCCCGAAGCCGCACGGAGCCGCGACGCCGCTTCACAAACCCCAGCTCGCTTGATCTTGATGACTAGCTTTGGGGGATGCGCTGTGTTTGTGCTTCTTGGGGGTTTTGGGCTTCGGCAGCTGGTTGCGAGCGAGGCGAGCTGGGGACAAGGCGTAGACTCAACTGAATAACAGTGCTAGCGCAAGCCACGTCTAGCGAGCTTTGCCGCATCGTACGAATGCCGAGTACTGCTGTTTGCTTGCACCACAAGGCCCCCCCACACGCTTGCACAGCCTGGAGGCCCACAGTAAACCTAATTACCTACCCGTGTGCTAGGATCTTGCTTTGTTGTGTATGAGGCTCACGCAGTGGACCACGAAAGTAGTCTCACCACGGTGGGGAGCCAAGCCACACCAACTGCACAGCCTGCTGCCATAGGGGGGATAGTCTACCGTGTGACTAGTGTTGGCAGTTACACTGCAAACCTGAACGCAGTGGCTGCTCCTTTTGCTTCTGGCCCTCAAACAGGGGGAACCTGCAGAGAAAGAGGGAACTCCAGCGGTCCTTCAGCACTAGCCATCTCTCTGACTGTGCATTGCGTAGTTGCTGACTGGGGGAAGCTGCCCCAAACCACAGCAATGTGCGTGACCTGGAAGTCCTACTCTGAAGCAAGCCCCAGCACACAGGCTGTAGACTACGTCCAGCGGGGCGCGGCAGGGCGCGAGCAAAACGCCACCGCTTCTGATTGATGGTTGCCATAGGGGCCCGGAGATGAGGCCGGGATGCGGGGGGTTTCATCTCTTTTTGCTCGCAGGCAGGCCCCTTCGCAGCGCGGATCTTCACAGCCAGGCCTAGCTCCCCTGAACTGCCGCGTGTTGCGGTTGCGACGTCTCCGGCTCCCTCTGCCACTCACTGCCGCGTTTTGTCATTGCAGACAACGGGATCACTTCGCTGCAGACAACGGGATCACCTCGCCCTGGAGTTTTGCGAACCAGGGGCGCCCCACTAGAGCTTGCTGCAGCACGTGTCTGTCGTAAAGCTGGTGCTACTGTTGCGACCGTCGTTTTGCTGCGAGACCTGCACGTCGCCCCCAACCAACAGGATGACAGCCGCTCGAGGTCACCACCCGGATCAGCAGCTAACTCGCGTCGCTCCTCCTCAGTGGAGGCATCTGCCCGCGCGAAGTCTTCGACGGCCTGTGCCTCCGGGTCGTCCAGGTAGTGGTCGTCGGCCCCGACGGCCGCCCTTCTTCATGTGCCGCGTGCACGTGTAGGGCATCAGGAGGTCACCGACAAGATGTCGTTGGTGATGCCGTTGACCACCTGGAAGGTAGTCTTCGCCTCCTGGCGGTGGCTTCCGCCCAGTCGCAGGACTGGCTCCACCGTGCCTCTGGTGTCGAGGGACGTAGTCTAAAGGGTGGGGCTTGCTACAGGAAAGCCGGGGGCACACCATGTAGTTCAACACTCTGGAAGAACCCCAAAGCCGGCCACTCACTAACGCAGTGGGGAGGCTGGGCGGGCCACTGGCTTGAGGGTCGCTAGACGACCTCTACACCCTGCAGAAAGAAAGAAAGAGAAAGAGAGAGAGAGAGAGCGAGAGAGCACCCTAGCCTTGGCCAAAGAAAGACAGGGAGAGAGGGTGAGTGAGTGAGTCTTATGGTGATACAGTGTTATCTGGCTCTGGCGTTGCTGTACACAGTGTGCCAGCCAGCACACACTTAGCACCCTGTGCCTTCTTGGATTTACGAGTGATTTTGCTAGACCTTTGAGTGTTGCTTGACGGGTAGGAACGAGCAAACGGTCCCGGCTGGGCTTGGAAACAGGCAGGGCGCACAATTTTAAACAGTCCGAGCCCATCCTATGAGAACAGGGGATGCGACAGCTCGTTACGTCGTTGAGCAAGACACGGGCACTACCTGTGGGCTCATGCCCCGAAGCAAAGAAGAGCCACAAAAGTCGTAGGCTATACGGCGTCAAGCACCTTTTTGTTCGTGTGATTTGCTTTAGATTTGTATGTAAGCCGAGACAGACATACATGCATGTTGCGCTTAGTCTCGGCAGCTCCGCCTTTCCAAGCCGGGGCCAATGAGAAATGACTCGAACTCACGCCCTTGGGGTCATTCAAGAAAGCGACGTCAATTTTGAGGCTCTGAGCCAAAATCCACATCGAATCCGAGCTCCCAGCAACATGAGGTTTCAATACCAGCATGTCAAGATGCCCACGCCGCTTGCTTGCCACACTGACGGCATATCCATCCGGCTCCCAAAACGATCCGTCATCCACTTCTGGAGCATCCCTTTGAGCATTTCTCTGCGAGCTGACGCGCCACAGGCCTGGGAAAGCCGGCTCTTCCCCGAAAGCTACGACGAGGTGCAAAAGATCCCAACGGACGGACTTACCTTCGGAGCTGTCTACTGTACACAGTCGGCAAGTCTATCGTCATTCCTAGCTAAGACAGCTGTAGTTTACATCGTGTATGCTTGGAAGTTTCGGCGGCAGATTTCCGGCACAGTACTGTCCGATTGCTGCAACGGAAGCTCGCGCGATAAGTTGGTGTACTGAGTGGGAAGAGAGTTGAAACATATGTCCGTGAGAGTGGCTCCATGTGCTTTGCGAAGTCCTCCGGGTCGCGAAACCAGTTTGCAGCGACTGCAGCAACCTGAACCTCAACCTTCGTTCACAGCAAAGCCAGAAGCCAAACTGTTTCTTCGCTTCACAAGTCTCGCGGCAATGCCCAGGCGCAGCACTTTGACCGTGTCAAGTACGGCGTCCTGAACGCTGTGAATGACCCGCCTGGAGCACAGCGGGGTGGGCTTGAAGGCGTTGTACAGCTTGAGGTACAAGGGCGCATGCAAGAGAACGTTGCGTTGTGACAGCCGTCACATGTCTCGAGGAGAACAGCATAGCATCGCCCAGTTCCCTGGCACGGCATTGTTTTGCCGTTTCAGGCGTGGTATTGTTTCGGTGGCCAAGCAGTACGGACAGGCAGGTTGCTCCACGGTTTCATCCGGTGGTCCAGACCGGTGTTTTGCGTACACGGCAAGCCTCACCTCTTTGCAAGTACGAGATGATCAACATCGAAGATTTGAGGATAGTACATGCAAATTTCAGAGATTCCTCGCCAGTATGACTGCCTGACGAGCCGACTGGAGATTTTGACATCCCAAGCCCTGCAAGAACTGAAGAACTGCCAGTCTGACGTTTTTGTACATGCCTGCGAATGCCCTGCCCTTGCGCCACGAAGGACTACCTTGTGCTCCGGGGTGCCCGGCTGCGAACCACTTTTTCGGACCGGAGGGCTGGCTTCTGCACCTTCAGAATGGTTCAGAACTGACGCTGTAGCCATGTGCTGGCATGCGACTGGCAATCAATCGGGTCAGGAACAGGAAAGAGCCACTTGCAGACGTGTGCAAGCTGTTTGCCGTTTGGATGCCGGCTGCACGGTCCTACAGTAGTTGGTGCACCGGGCTAGTGATCTCCTACTGATCCGTTTCGTTCACATTGCAGAAGACACTTAGGACGACATCGGGTAACCATTACCACGTACGAACCCGGAACTAGCAGCGGAACCTCGTTGTGATTGCACAGGACCGAGACTCCTGCACACAAGGGCAACAAGCTTCTTGCGACGCTTGCGCCGAGTGGTGGTTGCGAATTCGTTAGCTGTGGTTGCTCATGCGGGCCACTTCGATACAGCCGATCTGAGCCCTTCACAGCAACCAAGATTGCTGCAGCAGAGCAATCGGGATGTAGATATTACTTCGCGACCAGTGTTGTTTTGCCCAATGCCATTGGACCTGAACGCTGCCGAACAAACGCCTGCCAAGGAATGGTATGCCCACGTTCTGGAGCCACTTGGTTGCAGGTCAGCGTTTGCACAATGTTTGTTACAGTTCGGAGCACTTCATCAAGCGCTTCATCATTCTGGACCCGCTGCAACCTCTGAAAGAATCGAGGCTCTCTTTGTCCGATTATGCGTCCAACTGAGTCCTATCAGTCCTACACAATGTTATTGCATCCGAGTACTTGGTAGAGTCGAATAGTTCAGCTCTCAGACCGCACAGCTCTGCAAAAATCAAAAAGTTATTTCTTCTGTCATCCAAGAAAATGAAAGACAAGCAAGCGACCCTGCAACCAGCTGGCACATCCTGGAAGACGTAAATAGCAATCTAAATATAGTGCCGCGAGTAATTCGTAAGCCGTAGGCATATTTAGGGCTAGAAGCGCTCAGGAAGTACACAGATGCCGAGCTTCAGGCAGTGACCGAGGTCGGGCAGCTCAGGGGCTTGACTCGGTGTTTCGGACAATGGGGTAGTCTTCAAGTCTGATCCTTCAATCCTTGAGAAGGTTGCTCTTGGAGATCGCCTATATGTGGACTCCACCGTGCTTGACACGGCCGCTGGGGGGTACAAGGCCCGCTGCACAGACAAACGCGCAGCTGCACTTGGCTTGGTGTCTCTTTTTGGGGATCTCCGGTGTGTCCCTGCTTGATTTCTTGTGTTGGGGTGTCCATGACTTCAGGGTTCAGTCCTATTAGACGGCAATCGATTCGTCGCAGTTGTGGAGTCGGACGCTTGTCCCTCAACAAAGCGATGTGAAAGGTTTCCTTCTTTGAAGGCTCTTGGGAGTAAACCCCGAGGCCGCAACTGCATGCCCCTGCCGAAGACACATACGAAAGCAACGTTCTTGAGTTAAATGAAGCACCAAGCACGCGCAGGTCTTGCAAACAATCCGTGGTAGATAGTAGATACTGTCGATCAACGTGAAGGCAGTCACGGTTTGCGCACACCGCAACAGCAGCACAAAAACTGCTGCATGGAAAGAAGCCAGAGTCTCGAAAACACCTGGTAGTAACATAACTTGTTCGTTGGCAAGTTTTGTTGATGCGCTTGCTGCTCTTGACGGCCACGCGGCTCGAGCATTCTGGGTCTCCTTCCTCATCCGCATTGTTGTCTCTAGCGTTCCATCATAATGCCGCTTGGCTGCACCACATGCCGTTCATGTCTGATGTCGCGCCGGTTCTGCGTACCGAGGTCTGAGAGTTCCGAGAAGCTCCCTGTTCCTCCTGACGCCAGGAAAAACATGAGTCGAGTTCGTGACGCTATTGACTGAGGTAGCAGGGGAAAGTAAGTTGCTAGTCATTTCGGTACCAAGAGCTTTTGTTTGTTCATGGACAGCACTGCTTTGCTTGACGTCTGCCGCTTCATTTTTGAAAGCAGCGAGTGAATAAGACGACAACCCAGTCTCAGATGTTTTAAGAAGGCCGCCCACGCACGGAGGTCCATCTTGGCGTAGAGCGATGCCGAAGCAGGCCAAAGCAACAGAACAAGCATAGTCCCACTGTGTGTCAAGAGCTGTACAGACGCGGCGTGTGAAGCTTTGGGTGTTCTGAGTCTGTGTAAGATGAGAGGATGGGGCATCATGGGGCCACAAGTTGCTTTTGGGTGCGTGACATGGAGTCGCGCTTGTCGTCGCCTTAGGAGAAGGCTGGAGAAGACCTTCTGGCCAATTTGCATTCTCCTGTCATCATCGATGCCCGGGATCCTGGAGAGGCACTCAGGGCCGGGCCGGCATGGCAGGTGGTCTGAGGATTCAAAGCTTCATGACAGTTTCATGACACCGGTGATCTCCCAGCTTGACATAAAGGTTCCGCTGTCGCTTTCTGACGGCTGCTGTCCCTGCAACCTGAACGTGCTAGGCACGCGTCGCATCCATAGCAGCACTTGCTGGCCCCACATCACTCGGGAATTCAAGCTCGTTAAGCCTCGGAATTGATTCGTCCTTCCGGTGTGAGGCCCTTACACGAAACCCTAGAATCCGAATAAGTGCGACGAAGCCCAACAGCTGAGAGCCTGGAGGTCGAGGGGAAGAAGGGAGGCGAAGCGCTCGAGGGCTGCATCCACGTGCCGCCACTAGGCTTCCTCGAAGTGCTGGATCGTAAACACAGCGTGACGCTTTGATACTATATACGACATGCGACATGTCCACAGCTCAGGTTGAACATGGATGGCATGAAACAGTCGGACCGTCCAACAACGAAGGACCCCCAGCATCATCAGGAAAGCATAGTGGAGCAAGCAGATCCGATCCACACAGATCGAGGGTTAACTTGAGAGTGCAGGAAGAATTCCTGGAGAAGCTGACTGCTGCAGAGGCTTTGCCCAAAGATCAGCCACCTGCCTTCTGTGTAGAATCGCGAGAATCGGGAGCAAACACCGAAGCCGCTCACACGTTTCTGAGGTCGCAGCCCATCATCACTCACTGCGGCAACGGTGGCAGGGGCGGCAAGGCCGCTGCGCTGCTCCGGGACCTGGGCTACTGGAAACTCGGCCCAGGGTCCTATCACCGAGGCCTAGCTGTGGGATGAATACCTGTTTACTGTAGACACTGTAGACTTCAGGAAGCAGTTTTGGGACTCGCATCGTGAGGACCCCTTTGTCCTCTTCGCCTGTTTGCCTGTCAGGGCTAGTCAAAACAACCCCGCACATCAACCTGCACTGCAGACCTTCGTACAGTGGTTTGTTTTGGCTGAAGCTTTCGAGCCTCTTCCTGTTTAATGTTGAGCCGTCAGATCTGTGCTTAGGGCGGACGATGGCTGGACTGCCAGACTGACTGATTCACTGACCATCAACCATCCGCAGATGCTTCACACCTCGGCAAATTTCGAGCAAAAAGCCACAAATGAATGTTGCTGAACTTCAGAGCCACGGTTCGAAAGTTCTTGTGGAGCCGGAGATTTGAAGGTGCAGCAAACAACAGTGCAAGAGCCCTGTGCCAATGCAGGATCGAAGACGAATTTCTCGGAAGCTTCAAACCCGACCAGCCGCGGCGCAGACTCCCCCACAGCCCGGATGTTTCAGGAATGCCCATAACGGCGGCTCGCCGGACCGGATCCGGGAGGCACGGAGAAAACCACCGGCTGCTGCACCGCACCTGAGACGGCAACAGCAGAGGCAAGTTTTGCCAACAGCCTGTCACGAAGGTTCACTGCAAAGTTTTGCCGCTGCGTGTCGGGCTGCTTATAATATGGGACAAAGCCCGGGGATTTCTTTGTTACGACTACATCTTACTATACCGTACTACTCACCCGTTTTGCAAGCACAGTGTGCAGAATCCTTTCACAGCTTGCGGTGAGTCGAAACGTGTGGCCCGGATTGGAGCCACTTTTTCCTCGTGGAACATCCCAGGCTCTCGCAGCCGCCCGCAGTCGCCGAGAGCTCTGTTCTAGCCGGCTTGCAGCCGGTCTGGTCATGGGATGTCACACTTTCACCTCGACTGTCGGCTAGGCAGTTGAATTTGTAGGATGCCGTTAACATGACAGTTGACAATCCCGAACTGGCAAGCACTAGGTCACGAAATCCAGTTGCGCTCTTCCACCCATCTAAGCAAGGGTCTTTCGTGATAGCAGGTGCCAAGTGGGAATTGATCCTTGATCGCACATGTTTGCAACACCCTGGAACCACACTGCAGGCATGATCCCGTCATTATCGACGCCAGGGATTCTAACGAGGCAGCGTGGCGTGCTTCTGTCTTGCACGAGCTTCCTAACTAGTCAAACTACGTAGTTACTACACCCTTTCCTGACGCTACATGTCGTTGAAATGGCATGAGAACCTCTTCGGAGCCTGTACTGTCTGGATTCTTTCACGTTCACGACAATTTGCGTTGACCACATGGAAAGTGAAGTCAAGAGAGAGAGAGAGAGAGAGAGAGAGAGAAGAAAAAGAGAGAGAGAGAGAGAGAGAGACCCCATCGGGGAATACCCCTGATGTCAAAGCTCTGGACTAATAGCACCTTTCCTACCGGATTATCTTGATTGTTGTCTCCAACCAATTCCAGATGCTGAGGGCATGAGTTCGTCCTTTTTGGACGCTCAGTGCCGTGCTGTGCAAACTTTCCTACAATCTCCTCCGCAACAGTCAGGTGTGCTTGAGCGCGCGGTGTAGGGGGTATATATCCCTGGCAAAAGAAAAACAAAAAGAGGGGCGACTCGTAGACACAGTGTGCGGTAGCTTTGTTTGATGTGCAACGAGCCACCGAGAAGCCTTGGCAGAGTGCGAGAGTGCACCGAGGTGGAAGGACTGAAAGGCGGCGCGGCCCTTGAAGGTCGCCCTTGACCTTGATGTTGATTCTCAAAGCTTTGGTTTCTGGTTTCAGCGGACTTCAGTGCATGTTTGGATCAAGGTTTCAGGCTGCCGCGGGGTGGAGGATTGATGAGCATTCGGTTCAGTGTAGTTCCCCCAACCCTGCAATTAAGGTTCTTACGTTCAAGGTAAAGAGGATTGATTGAGGGCAGCCGCGCTGCGCACACAACAATGGATGGGTCCGGCCTGCATCTCACGCTGTGGTGTGGCGAGATGCGGTGCGTAGTTTTCGCTGGCGTCTTTCCGTGTGCGGAGGATTCTTGTCAGGAGCACTACTCCCGGCATTTTAGGAGTATCCTGGTCGGGTGGTCTCCTGGTGTTCTCTTCGTTGTCTCCTAGTTATAGTAAACTGCATGGTCGTGGTGATGCTCTTTGACTGTTTGATATTCTATGTTGGCATACTTTGTCTGTGCTATGCACATAACTTATCGTAGTTTCATATGTTGGAAATTGGGCATGTGGCACTGGCTAGAGGGGACAGAGGCACTGGCACGCTACCTGCAGGGCATTTGTTGGCCTGCTGCTTTTACGACGTCCAGATTCCAGGCTGCCTCCACGTTCCGATGAACATCGACGGCAAGAAGCAGACCGAACGGCCCACCACCACAGAAGAGTTCTTTGCAAAGCTCCAAGCTGCAGGCACGAGAGAGACTTCAACATGCTTCAATGCCAAAGCAGGTTACAGCTTGCAAAGTTGGGTGCAACGCAGCAGGCTGGCGGGGCCGCTGGCTCATGTATTTAGGTGCAACATCTACCGTCTCTATACTAAGTACTAAAGGTTCAAATGCTCAAGCGCAAATAGAGATCAACCAGAACGCAGGACATTACGTACACTACAGCTTGACATCATAGCCATAGCCATCCCTTAAACATGGGAGGTGCACTTCCCGCAGATCTGGGAAAGCCCATCATCAGCCACTGCGGCAGCGGCGGCCGTGGAGGGAAGACAGCACTGATTCTGAGGCCCAGCTCTGCTTCCACCGTACTTTTCCTAGGCTCGTTGACAATTGTCCGGTTGTTGACATTCATAAGCCTTGTACTCTTTCACTGCGGCTGGGGATATATTGGTCTCACGGCGCTTGCTGTTGTATCCCTGGAACCTTCAGATGGAACGCTCAAACAGGTTTATCTGGAGGCAATCGAGCATGTTGTAAAATTCGTTTGAGCCTTGACACTACTGTGCTAGAGTTCTTGCCGCGGAGGCTTACTACATATCATATGACGTCGGAGTGTACGGGTGGGTTCTCTTCAGCAGAGGCATTTTCCATCATCTCCCAAACTCTTCAAGCACGCTAAAGCCTGACCGCAGCCTGGTAGCCAAAAGCTGCGGAAATGCCCGAACTTCCCAAATCTGTTGAGTTCGATGAGATGCAGAGGCAACTCGGTTATTGGAACGCCCACAACGGCGGATCCCCTGCCACCCAGTCGCACTTACCACTTCGCGGTCAAGTTGTGATTATGTGCTCCGCGATCAAGCTTGGCATCCTGCATGAAAAGATCGTGGGTTGCACTGGCTCGACCGGCTCCACGGTTTGGCCAGGAGACAGATGAACGGAATCTATGGAAAGTCAGATGACGATTCGACAGCGAATGGGAAGTTCGTGGAGGGCAGTTGCTTTAACTTGCGGCTCAAAGCGGAAGTGCTTCATTTGTAGCATATTGTAGCCCAGGACAACATCCGTGCGGCACGAGGAACATCGTCCTGAGACGGAGAGTACACTGTTGGATTGGAACAAAGTTTCACGCATGCTAGGTATGTCTGCCCAGGTAGAGTTTTTCCAGAAGTTGGTTCAACTTGTGGTAAGGTGGCTTGCCCGATGGCCGAAAGCATCACGTATGTCGGGTTTATTACACAGAACATGCAAAAAGATGATGCCTTCCCGCAGGAATGAGTCGAGTCTAGCAGTTGACAAAAGCTCGCCATACAGATAGATTCTCCTATTACTGCGCGTCGTCGCTACAGCGATGGTTCAAATCCTCCCTCCTAGCCCAGTTCTACAGCTCCCCCACATGACACAGAACCTTGGCCTCGCTGTCTTAAGTGTTTGGTTTGTGCATGTTTGCCTGCCCGCATTTATATATGGGGACGTGCTTCTGCATGAAGAATATGAAGAAAGCAAGGCAATAAGAAGGCATGTCGTTTGATGTGCTGGCGCATGTACGTGCTGCATCCATGGGCGGATACGCTCAGATGCGTATGCATCCTACACATGTTCTAGCACATCGTTTCTGAGGTGCATGCGTGTATCTGTGTTGTATTGGAGGCGTACTTGCATGAGTCTTATTCTGCGAACTATTCGAAGTCAGCTATGTTTGAGTCTACTTGCCTTTAATCCGGACAGCATGCGCTGGCAAGTTGGCATGCGCACACGGACATATATGTATACATACATATATATATATATATATACACACATACATATAGGTTCATGCTTCGGGCCTGAGAGCATCCACTCTTTGAAAACCGTGAGCCAGCCAAGCACTCCACCGCGCGGATCAAAGGGTGAATGCAGAGCTCTGCGTCAGCAAGTTCATGAGCTTGGAGTAATCAGCTGTGAGTGCTAGTAGCTTGCATGGCTACACGTGACCGCAGGAAGGCCAGATCACTTTTGCATTTTGCAGATCTTTGCGGTTTGAATTTACATCCAACCACACAGTCTGGAAGCTCCCAGCATGCCTCGATCTCGTCAGGAGGTGCAGATTCACGGAGAGATTGAGTTCAAGAAGCATATCGAAGCTGCATCCTGGCTCTGGCAAGGATGTGCATGAGTTTCGTGAAGTCATCATCACCGGTTTGGCCACGTCTGATGTGAGTGTAGCTTTGGCTTGCATCGTCGAGTCTATGCATCCCTTATTGCTGACAAAGCCCAATGTCAAAATCGCACAATCTTTCGATAACATACCCAGCTGCCTCTGATTGAGGTGGTGGTGCATCCTTCCCGGCGCAAAGGCAAACATCTTGAAAAGAGCCCTGCCTGAAAAGTCGTCAGGTTTGTTCCGAGAGCAAGCGACATTTCCTGTGCAAAACATGTTGCCTCAGCCACCCGAAGCTGGACAAACTGGTTCTCCCAGCATGTCATCGTGTGGATGGGTTCAACGAATCTACATTTTCCTATGCAGATGTTCAACACTTCGAATTTCCGATTGAGCCTGCCAGGATAGAAGCCTGGTGCCGCGCGATCAATGTTCCCCTCCTGAGCCCTGGTTAAAGTTGCATAGCACTGTGTGTAATGAAAGGCTGCAGGCCTGTCATGGCTTTCTCAGGCATGCAATTCCAGACCGGCGAACATGCCGACACGGACATATGCACACAGAATTTCTAGTTGAACAGCAAAGACAGGAATGAAGGCCCTTGAGACAGCGTTGACCTGCATTTTGAGGCGAATGCCCGAGTACTGCGACGGCACGGCCTTCGATGCCCCCTGGCCCCACGCCTCGGGGTCCCAGCTTGTGGCCGGGGGCCTCAGGGCTGTGTGGTGGGCCACGTTGCTTCTGAATCTGCGCGCTTAGCGAGACACAGGCGGCACGTGCAGAACTTTCGTGTTCCTGGGGATTCGGACAGCGGCGGGGGATTCGCGGGGATTGGGTTGCTGTTGCTGTTTGCTACTTGGTCTTAGGAAGAACTCCCTTGACATTCAAGCATTGGGTAACTGCAACCAGTGCCCAGCTTCCCAAAGGGGTCTGGAGGTGTGGACCTGTAAGCTCAGGCGGAGACACCCCTCTGGAGATGGAGACCCTTGCACTCCACTGGACCAGAAGCGATTGAGGGCTTCAGACCGGATCGATTGGGTTCTGCCTCGTGACGTTGACACGATGATGAGCTGAGGCATTGTACTTTTTCCTGGGATGAAGAACAATGGCAAGCCGCTTGCGCCTAGCTCCACTGCACCGTTCCGGGTGAACTCGATTCGTAGCTGATTGGCAGCTGCAGCAAGCCAAGTCCTCGCCACAGCAGGACCTTGGGTGAGGTTCGATGTTATTTCGTGCCTTGGCATTGAGAAGGGGTGTTGGAGGTTTGTTTCAACTTGGCTTGGCCTTGTCTCGGGGACTTTGGACTGAGAAGCCGGGCCCAGCCTGCCGCTGACGCATGCTGACGCAAGTGGGAAGTCGTCCGAAGTTCTTTTCGCCAGATCCTTTGCTTCAGGTCCTCAGTCCTGGAGGCACGCAGAGCTCTGTCCGGCATTTAAGTTGAAGCCCGAAAGCGGGAGCTGTTACTTGCTCTGCAGCATCTTGCCGCCAGTGGTTCGAAATGGCAGAACTTCCTGCTTGCTGAGATTGACACCCCTGCTGGCATCCTCAAGCCAATCAGGTGTATTTGCACGAACCCCACCACTGTGCGTTTCGCTTCGGCATTCCCCGCTCATTCCGGAAACCAACCATGCACCTACTATAAAACCCTGTGACGGCAACGTCGCCGGATACTTAGTCCCAGCCAATCGAAAAGGGCATGCTTGGGCTCGACAGGCCCGACGGCGGGATGTCAGCGATGAGCTCCCCTGCCTCCCTGCCCGGCACTTGAACGCAGGGTTCCAGTGTCTCAAAGGCTGCCAAGCTGCAACCTCGCTGACCTCGCCTTGCACAACCCTAACTTTCTTACAAGTACCGATGAAGCCCTTGAACTACAACACCCCACAAAACAGACTAACCGTAACTATCCGATACTCAGTTCGGAAAACCTGCCACTTGGGAGCACTACCGACCATCGTGCTGCAGATCGTTCGGCTTCCAGGCTTTTGAGATCTGGGATGGATACTATGCACAAGCGTTGCTGACAGGCTTCCTTTGCGCCCCCTGCATTATACGGCCAGTGTCGAAGAGCAGATCTGGCAATCAAGTATGTTCTTGCTGTTATGTAAACCGATAGTTTGACCGATAATGACACTGCTGCGCGGTACAGAGTCTGCTGAATTGCTGGGAAGGTTTAGGCTGATCTTGGTGAATTCTGTGTGTCTGTCTGTCTGTTTGTCTGCACCCATGCATGTGAGATCGAGGCTTGTCTAGTGCCGCAGTAGTAGCTTGAGCCGAGCGTCGAAACACAAAATGCCTAAACTCCTTTGGCGCCTGAAGTATCACGATATGCCCAGCTTCATCTTCTTCTTCCAGGCGGGTAATGTCTGCAACCTGAACCTCTCGGCCATGACCGCCAGAGTCTTCGTGGACCGGAGCGAGGCCGGGGAAAGAAACTGAGTAATGTTTGAGTACGTGTTAATGAGTTTGGGTTTCCAGTCTGTGAACGGGGAGCATTTCAGGGACGCAATGTGTATGTGTGAGGCGGGCTTGACTTGAGGCGTTGAGTCTTTCGCAGTTGGACCTTGGGTCGGGCTTACATCACATCGGCATCGAACGTTGATGTGAACTGGCAGAGGTGCAGCCAGGTTCGCATTGGGTTTGCATCGAAGACTTTCGATGCATTTCAAGTCCCGTCTGCAGGTCAGCAATGCGAATCCTGCATTCCACTGATTCACTGCCCCGTTTTGCCTCACATGTTCCCTCCAAGTAGGAACAAGGCACAACGAGCAATGCTTGCATTGCTTGCCTGCTACTGTAAAGGTCGAGCTGAGCTTGCAGCGCCGCACTGCTGGTGGGAGCCTCGAGCTTCCGGAGAACAAGAAATCAGGGCTTGGCCGCCGCAGACAATGCGTTACATTCGACGGTCAAGCTTGTCACAAAATGGCATAGGGCCTTTGAAATAGTGTTACATATGGTTACCTCGTGCTGGAACATCATGCGTCTTCCGAAGATTACATTGTTTCTTTGAGCGTGTGATGGGTTTCTATCAGAATCACTTCACGTTCCCAAGCCTGACTCACAAGCAAGAAGTATTGAAACCTCATTCTATCAGAATCACTTCACATTCCCAGGCCTGACGCACAGGCAAGAAGTATTGAAGCCTCATGTTCCATCTGTAAAATCAGCGCGAATGGAAGCAAAGACTTCTGCCCTGTCCACCTACACATCCTGGTCAGGCCCCATTTTTGCAACCCAGATACACCTTGCTTGTACTTATCTCGTGGGCAGCCAGCACTCCATGCCAGGCGCAGGTGCTCGGGAGCGTGCGAGCGAAAACCGATCTCGCAACCACAAATCCTTTGTTTGGGAGTTCCTCGGCCTCCTTCAGCTACATGGGATGAACATGTTCAGATTTGGGGCTAGTGACGGGCTTCTTTCACCCAGGATAAGATCTTGCACACGATGGAGTCTTGAGGCGGATCTCGTTTTCTGGGGTTCGCGATGCTAGGATTCTGCCAGTCGCTTTGATGCGCAATGGAGTGGTAGTAGGAGTAGTCGTCGTGGTGGTGGTGGTGGGAGTAGAGTAGTCGTAGTAGCTGCATGTCGTAGTAAAGTAGAAGTACTAGTGGCGGGTACTTGCAGCGGTTAGCCGCACCGGCATGTGGGAAGACCCGGATATTACAAAGTAGAGGAGCATAGAGATATTTGTATGAAGTGCCAGAGCACTTTGCGGACAAGATGCTCCTGAAACCATGCTCGAGATTGGGTCGCAGGTTGAATACTGTAAGCCGGGGAAGCGTGAGCCAACAAGGCAGAAACTTGTGAGAATTTCTCGTGTTTTCTTGTTCCTGTATTGGAAACTTCTGAAATTTGTGAAGCATCGCATTCCAAGGTGGTGCGCTTCAGCGAGTACAGATCTTGGCCAACTCTTGCAATTGATGACCATGCCCGCACTGTGCGGCTTGTGGCCGTGTGTTCATCTTGTGCGCTTCTGTACCGCCATTTGAAATGTTCTGGCCCGGGGCAATGTCCTACGTTGTCCGCCTAGCATCGCCCCAGGCGGCCACGGCTCTTGGTGCAGGGACCCCCAGGGCACAGGGCATGGATTCTGACGGAAATGTCAAGCGCAACGTAGATGCATCAATGGCGAATGTCTTCATGCACTTACCCTTTGATCCTCACGCACAGATTTTTGCACCTGTTCCCTGAAGAATGTAGGGACCTGTGGCGTCGCGAGGTGCATACGACGCGGAACGCACGTCCTCGCTTGAGAAGGTGGGGCCACAGGCTTTAATCGCAATCAGACGCCCTGGTCTGCAACAACATGCAGCACATCCTCGGGCCCGGCTCTGCCTTCCAAAAGCAACTGAAACTGCTCTGGATAAGTCTTGCCCCTGTGGTAGCTGTAAGCTCGGCTCGGCGCCACTGTGCTTCGTCAAAGCTCTCGTGGCGCCAGGCCTGGTGCAATCGCCTTTCGCGACTGAGCTTCAGCAGCTGCACTGCAATGCGAAGAGCTTCAGTCAGCGGACTTTTCTGGACAAGCTGCACAGGGCGTTTGAGCATGCTCATGATTTTGCAGAATCAAGATTGAGAAGCTGAAGCCCTCCGATTGAGTTGCTACCAGTAGCCGTAGGAAACTTTATAGTCATCGAATATGCAACCACGAGATATCGTCCGTGAAGATGTGACGGGCGGTTGAACCCAGGCATGAACGGAGTGAATTACAACGTCGACTTCGAGCTCATGGTGCAGGCTACACATAGCGGATTGCGGTCCTTGTAAGCGTCGCCAGGCAAGGGCTTAGGGCTGAGGTAGGAGCCTTTCAGACGCGGACGGGATGTTGGAAGCGACTAGCACATTCTTCTGCGCACATTTTCGGCACGCTCTCGTCGACTAAGCTGACCAAATGTGATCTAATTACGATGGTTTCATTTGGCTGCCAGGTCAACTGCGAGACAAGATAT
The DNA here is from genome assembly GCA_905221615.1 of Symbiodinium sp. CCMP2592. NCBI lineage: Eukaryota > Dinophyceae > Suessiales > Symbiodiniaceae > Symbiodinium > Symbiodinium sp. CCMP2592. The sequence goes on from CAJNDT010001324.1 coordinate 840,166, forward strand.
CGCAGACTTGTCCGTCGACGTCCTGCATGAGATAGTTCTGGTTCTAGCATGGCTTTGCCGACGCAGATGCCACGAGAAAAGCAATCTGGAGTGCCTGTGCTTGGTCTTGCATGGAGTCCCAGCCGAATCCAGCCAACGGGATTGCAGAACAAGTCCGATCATGAGCCGCGAGAGGAGGGAAGGGAGCATGCCCACATCAGACTTCATGGATCACACAAGAAAGTTTGCGTGCAGCAACCAACGTCAGCCGGCTAGCTAGTTGCAAATGTTGATAGTTTGTTCCACCATGGTAAGATGCAAGCACGTCCTGGACCGAAAGTAGTGTCCATGGGTCGTGTACAGCGACAGCTTGATGGCCCAAGCGCCTACGCTCGCAGAGTTCCACGCTCCTTCCAGAGAGGAGCGGGCAGCCGGGCGTGCCTTGTGCTTTGAGCTGAGAAGCGGGGCGTTGGATTGCCACGAGGGGTACAAGTAGTTGCCTTGAGAACTTAGGCGGAGCATTGCTCTGGCCGCCAAAGGCCAGCACCGAACGTAGCGTTGCCAATTGCTGGCATGAGTTTTTTTCCGGGCTTCCTTATAGGCACCTGGGCTTCCGGCTCTGTGCCCTGGACTCCCCGAAGCAGTGCCTCCGGCACTGGCGCTGGCCTTGCAGCGCCACTTGGGCTGGCATCGAGCGTGGAGTTGCAGGCTTATAAGACGTGCTAACAGCACAAAACGGCGCTAACATCTCACATCACAGGCCGGCAGCAGGTGTTCGTATAAGACGAGGCGGAAAAGATGATCCGTACTTGGCAGGTTGAGCTCATACTCTAGCTCATGGTGGCAGTCAAAAGACCATACCCGTCCATATGCTGGTTTGTTGGCATGCTCAGAGTCAGAAGCATGAACCTAGGTTGTTGTTGTTGTTCGCGAGCTGTCCTAATGCTCGACGGTCAGGTTTGCAACTGCGGTGTTGAGGACCGTCTTGAGCAGCAGCTGTCGAGCCTTGCATCATGCACCTCAACCCATTGTAACTTCAAGAGATACGCCGTCAGCATTGCGAGAATGTCGCGTTGTCGGGCTTCGTGAGATCAGCACTACCCATCGCAAAGTCGAACACGTGCAATTCTTCCTCCACTCATGCAACCCTTTGCGTACAGCATGTCCCCTTCCCCTGCCGGCACGATTGCTTGTAAATTCGGGCACTTCGTGTTACAAATTAATTACGCCGCCGTGTTCCTTAGCTGGTCAATTGATGTCAAACGGAAGGCACGGAACCCGAAGCTCAACTACCACACCTGACTACCACATCTTTGCAGCCCAGGTGGTCTCCCAGACATCTTGTTATACAGATGTTTCCTGCTCCTTGTGCGGGCGAGGCAGATCGATGACAAGGCAAAGGAACTTTGGACGAGAAGTCTTGCCTCCATTCAGCAAGACTCCTGTGATGTCAACTCCCTGTGCGACAAACGGCTTGCGGCCATTTGTGTGAGGATGAGAAGGAGGCCGAGCGTGGATATGCGCCGGTGCTCCTGAAACTCAAGGCCATGGGCTTCCTGGTGCACGATTCACTTCTTCTGCCTGCAGCTTGACTACAATAGCACGACTCCATGTGTAGCATTTGCTCCGAACTCGAACGTTGTATAGACGTTGCAGACGCATGCCCAAGGCAGATGCAGCGGGCCAGCGCAGGCTCTTGCTGTGGCTCGGTCTGGAAGGGGGCCGGAGACGTGGGACTGCTCTCGTCTGTCTTCATTCCTTGCAACGTCCTGGACCTCTGCTGTGTACTGGTTTAGCCCGTTTGGTCCCAGGCTGCGAGGCTGTGTTGCGAAAGATACAAAACAGTATTTCGCAGCAAGGCCTCTCGCAGATGTCACCAAGACATGCCGAAGATAGAGCACTGTCGGACATCTTGAACATTGCACACCTCGGAGCAAAAGCCTTGCTGTCACTTGCTGCACCCATATCTGAACGAAGTCAACTTCTCATAAGGACTCCGGATTTGCCTTGCATGCCTGCCAACGCAATGTCGCTGCCCACACTTGTGTTGTTGGATATATAGTACGGCTTGCTCTTCTGACTTCGATATTGCACAGCGCCCCTGCATGCCAGGCTGGTGCAGCCGTCAGAACCCTTGAAGACTGCGACCCGGCCGAAGACAGATGCAAGCTGGATGGCTGGATTAGAGGAGTCGACCACGCCGGCAGGCGCAGCTGGCGAAAGCAGCTCGCAGCCTCGATGGGCCAAACCTCTCCGTGTCGCTGCAACCCCATGTGCCCACAACTGCCCACAGCGACGAGGCTTTCGGATTTCGTCGCCATGTCATGCGCATAGCAGACGAATCTGGTGCTTTGGCACAGGCCTCCCGCCAACTCCACGCCGATCACTGGCGCCAAGTCTACCTTGACTGTATGAAGTTCTTTCCACGGTCGCTTGGACTGATGTCGTGTGCTCGCTTCACATGCCTGCACGGCTGCAGCATGAAAAACTGACTTGCAAGGTCTTCGGGGTCTGGCTGAAGTTTGGCATCTTGTTTTGTCCCAAATTGCTCTCGGAGAGGTTCTTCCAGCCTCGCACACGAGTGCTGGCAGTGCCACCGTCAACTGAACAGGAGGCGAGTACAGAGAGACCCGTGATTTCCAATCGCTGTCATGCAGCATGTGTCTGGGCAGTGTGAACTTGCTTGGGCACAGTTTTGCAAGCTTCCCGTTTCTGGATCCGGGCAGTGGGGGGAAGGTAGAGGATCTTTCCTGCCACCTCCTGTTGCACGGCTTTGCTGTGCTGTGTGTGGTCGGGGCCCCTAGGGCAGGGACTTGCAGTTGCCAAGGAGTAAGCACAAGGGTCGGACGGATTTCATTATGGATTGATCTGCGTGATGACCTTCTGATGAGCTGCTCTTTGAGTCAGTCCCACTGCTAGAGGCCGCTACAGACAGTTGGTAACTGTAAACGCTTCGCGTCAGGGGGGTTCGGAGTGCACAAGAAACGTGGGCCGGGTCGGATGGGAACTTTGACCGCTTCGGCCGGGGCTGGTGTCAGCAGTGCGCTGCGCAGCTCATCTAATGCAGATCGCGAGCCACTACATTCGGCTGCGAGCGCCCAGTGCTAGACAACTCTATGCAACTTCTGTCGCGACTTGCCAAGGTCCACCCCGTGTCAGAGAAGACCCCGAAGGTCGATGCGTGCATCGTTGTGCGTGGGATCGGCATGCTTCCAGCCGAAGGCTCAGCCGGAATCTAGTCGGCCGATCGGATGTGGACTCACGAAGTCTATACGATCTGTGCAGGTCAAAGGATGCTGAGACGCTTCACGGGCGCTGTTTGTCTCGGGACAAGACAATACTAGAGTTTTCTGAAAGGGATTGCATTTGGCGATGGGCAGGATGATTTTTGTTGCACCACTGTCCCGAATGTCTGCGAAACAAAGACTCCTCAAAAGCTCTACTCTACTGCAAGGTGCCGGAGGAGAGTTCGGTGCAAGGCCCAATCCGGAGCATTGCTAGACCGTTGGACGAAATAGCTGGTTCTTGCGCAGATTCGTTTGCGAAGAGCATTCTATGCGCAGTAACTCTGCACGGCAAGCCTGTCTTGCTTCAAACAAGAAAGCCGTGGATTTCGATAACACAACCTGTTTGGTCGGGCGGGCTTTCTGTCGGGTGTGTATTGACATGAAAGCTTGCCATTCGAGAACTTCGATCGGAAAGCCAAAGTTTCAGACGTTGCAGTTCCAGGTTTGGCCATGTCGGGGACTGTGGATGATGCAGTTTCTGTCAAGGATTTGCTGGGTGTTCCCGGTATTACTGTAGCCAATCGTGATGTGTCGTCCTGACTCGCACCACACTCCGAACCACAACAACTTGCTTCTAAAATCGCCTGGCCGCCATACCGTGCCGAGCCCTGCTCTAGACCGTCCCTCCAAGCTGCTTACACCTTTCAATTCCTGTTCTTCCCAAAATGTCAGGCAGCTCTTGCTACCTTGGGCTGCCGCCGGGCACCAAGTCGCCACTGCCCTAGCCTTGCGGGATCTTGCGGGCAAAGGCTTCGCCAACCTGTGAGTGGGCCCTTGATACGTTTGGAAACCTCACTGAATGTCACTGAAGACAAGGACAACCGTGATGCTCCAGGCTTTGATTCGGCTGTAGCTCATGGGCACGATGTTTTGCGATTTACGATGCAGGCTTAGTAGCTAGAAAGCATGGCGACCGGAGGCTTACACCGCCAACAGGATTCTGCGACGAGCCTCAATCCCAAAAGCTTTTTGAAGCTCTGGATCGAGGGCCTTCTTTGGCTCAGGGCAGATCAGGCCTGTCCCCGTCGGTGCGCCATCGGTTCGGGTGCTCCGCCGCGGGTCTCCATGTAAGGCGGGGGCTCCTGAAGACTTTGTGAACTATGCAGTATCAGGCGCAAAGTCTGCATCATCCTGAAAACTGACATCAGAGACCAAGTTGACCAGAGGGCTTTTGTACTGAAAGGCGGCATGATGTGGCCACTACCGTCGTGGCTCCTTTGCGTGGGTGCTGCCTTGCCAAGGCAGCATCGGTGTGTGCAGTATAGGCCCGTAAAGGCCGAAAGGCAGGTATTGTATCACTGAGTGACATGCCGTTTTCAGCATTGTGCCTGTTGCTCCCTGCGAAGACACAGGCGACCTGGCCGCCGTCATACCGTTATACCTATTGAGTGATCTGGATGAGTTCCACCTCCTGCAGGAGTTATGTTGGCACGTCGGATGGGTATCCAGTTTTGGACGGCTTCCCGCAAAGGCACAAGCGCCTTCGACGGCAGCTTCAAAGCTCAGCGTTTCTAAGTGCCAGTTGCTATCATGAGACGTCCTGTTGGTCTGGCCTTTCGTCGACTAGGTTGCAGCATTTAAAGAAGAAGAGCATGCGTGCGCTGATGCTTGGCGTGTTTGCGTCCTGCACAGCAGCTATAGTAGCTATAGCAGTGCCCATCAGCGTTCACGAGCAAGGTCATCGCACATCGGCTTCCACGGCCCCACGGCACTTCAGTAACTGTAAATGCAGGCGATAAGTGGGCCGAAGCTTCAGTAATCTGTGATTTGAGTATGGATTTGCTGGGACTAAGAATCTGGAAGAACCGCGGTGCTGTGTGCCAGAGTAAGGAAACGAAGGAGATGCTGAAACTTCGATTTCCCCAGAGTCCGGAAATCCTGAACAGCAACATATGAGAAAGATGTCAAAAGAGGCTTCGCGATGCACAAGCCCTAGAACAAGAAGTAGGCCAGCTTTTTGGAACGACTGTGGCCGGGGGAGCCAGGCATACCCCGACACATGTGAGGCGGTGAGGGCAGGTTGGATATGGAACTGCCGCAACACACCGGCAAACTTCTGTGTCCGTCCGTGTCGGGAGTGCCGGTCATCCTACCATATAATGTGAATGTTTTGTGTGCGACAGGCGCCAGTTAGTTTAGACATGGAAAACAAACCTTTGATAGGGTTCAGGGTTTAGTTTAAACACAGAAAAACAAACTTTCGGAGTCCCGAGTAGGCGCAAGTTAGTTTAGACATGGAAAACAAACCCTTTACAGGGTTTAGGGTTTAGTTAAAACGCAGAATAACCAACTTTCGGAGTCCCGGGTAGGCGCCAGTTAGTTTAGATATGGAAAACAAACCTGTGCAGCCTTCAGGGTTTAGCGTGTCATCTTGCAGACAAGCACGGAATGAAGTCCTGCACACCAGCTTCCTTCTTTGGTCAGTCGCTGTAGACCCTATACCCTAAACCTTAAATCTCGTATGCCATAGATACTGAGTCTTGAAGGTTCTGCACACCAGCCTCTTTCTTCAGTTCTTGTAAACTTCAGTTCCTGTAAACCTTAAGCCCTATATCTTAAACCTTCTATCTCGTCTGCTATCTGTATCCAGGCTTTAGTTGACTTTTCTGTTATGCTTCATTTACTTCTTTCTTCGCTTCGAACCCCCCTAGAGCGATTTCGTGTGGCCTTCGCATTTGTGTTGGAAAAGACGTTCTTGTGTAATTTTCGGCTATACAGTTTTTAATAGTTTTCCTCGCTTTTAACCCCCGACCGAAAGCGATTTCGTGTGGCTGAATTCTTCGTGTTGGAGATAACGTGTTCAATCAGTTTTTGGTTATAAAGTATTTATTTTTTCTTCGCTTTTAACCCCCCTGAAACGATTTCGTGCGGCTCTTCTTCTTGTAGGTAAGACAACCTCCATCTTCCGAGTTTGTTCATCTCCCCTCGGAGTTTTTTGTCCTTCTGAAAACAAACCCCTTCCCCCAGAGTTTGTTTTCTGTAGCAAAAACAACCCCCTCCGCCTAGAGTTTGTTTGTTGTAGGACAAACACACCCCTACCCCCAGAGTTTGTTTTTCGTAGGAAAAACAAACCCCTCCACCAGAGTTTGTTTTTTGTAGGAAACACAAACCCCTTCGGACTTTGTTTTCCTGCTGAAAACAAACCCGTCCCCGCAGAGTTTGTTTTCTATAGGAAACAGAAACCCCCGCCCAAACCACTCCCCCTAGCGTCACTTAAGCAAACAAACTTCTCTCATCGGAGTTTGTTTTCCCACCGCTGAAATAAACTCACCCGGTCGGAGTTTGTTTGTACCCGCTGAAACAAACTTCTCCCATCGGAGTTTGTTTTTTCACCGCTGAAACAAACTTGGTCGGAGTTTGTTTGTACCCGCTGAAACAAACTAGTCGAACCGGAGTGTCAAGTTAGTTTGTTTTCCTCTCCTCCCCAAACCCCTACCCCCAGAGTTTGGTTTTTCGTAGGCAGTTATGCCAGAGTGGGCGTAGACTGAGTTGCAGCACTAAGTGTCCCTTTAACCTTTATTGGAAGATCGTTTGTGCAAGAATGCAGATTTTTCCCAGTGCGCCTATATACTTTAATCCGACACCCTGGAACCAGACCAACAACCATTTCGACCTGCTGCTTTCGAGGGTGGCAACCTGAGGAGATGGAGTGGCATCCTTCCTTGAAGCCAACTTTCATGAGAGCGTGACCTTGCAGGACGGTGGGCCTTCGATTTCAGTAGTTTGGGCACTAATCACTCGGTATCAGCTGTGTTGTTTGTGTGTGTGCGCAGTAATTTCTTGACGTCAATGCGTCCCGTCGTTGCCCCGTGAGGCTCCGGGAAACTACACAGCGCATGCCAACCACAACTCCAGCAGCTTGACAGCGGAAGCTCCGACGAGCCTACTTGGGAACCGCTTTCAGGTTCGGGGCGCAGAGACGAAACAGCTTCGGCCAGTCGCTCTCAAATTTGCAATTCGGATTCGTTTTGGGGTGCTGCTTCAAGGCTGAGTTTTCGAATCTGCATGCCGCAGTTTGAACTTTCGATCATCCCCGAGAACTTATACCTGAGAGACTGAAGTCTCTAAACATGCTCCAGCCGCAATCCCGATGTCCCAGGCAAGTTGCTGAACACTCCGCAGAAGGAGCGCTGTACGTCAGAGGTTCAGCTGTCAACGGTTATATACAGTACCTCCGGAGGAGAGGGCACAGGCTCCTAGGGGGGGGGTGCTTCCCTCGAAGGAGCATGACAAGATGTTTGTCCTGTCGCACTTCTGGCTGCCGAGCCTCGGCTTGCGACTTGTGTCGTTGACTGCACACTGGAAAGTGGAAGGCACTTGCCATCCTTGAGGGCCCCAAGGACGGCGTTCCCTGCTGAACTCACAGGTTTTCAATCCAGTCCTCGGCATCTTCAAACTGCCTCCACATAGTGACATAATTAGTGTTATCACTGATGATGGAGCTGCCTTTGAGGATATTGCTGGTATCATCGCTGCTATTTGAGGCCGGGGCGGACAACCCACCGAGACTTCTTCCAAAACTCCCAAGCGGATCCAGTTGCACCTTAGCCTCGCTGATGAACACCAGCAGAGAAGGTTTTGGTCGAACCTTTCTGCAGATGCCGGTTCTATGCTAATCGTACATCCACGGGTCTCAACCCGAGGGTAGGTTCACGGGTGGCCTTCGATGCTCTCTCTTAGACAAGGGTGAAAACCTGCCGCCACACCCACCCCGCATCATGAGGAGGTGAAAAGCCCAAGGCCACTAGCAATTGATTGTAGTAGTAAGCATCAATCCAGGATGCTTCGTCGTGAAACTGTGTCATTCTGTGTCCCTAAAGCCTTGACGACGCTGCATTGCACAGGCGCTCCACCTCAAGTGGTCGGAAGTGGATTGGTCGCGCAGTGCGCAAAGAACCGATGCTTCTGAAGGCGACTTGACTTTGGCATTGGGGTGTGTGAGAGGCAGCCAGGCATCATCGAGCGCTCTCTCCAGAGCTAGATTCTACTTTGATCGACTTGAACTGAGGGGCGGAGGAGCGTGTGGATACCAGTTTCGCCGGCCTCACTGTGAAGCTGGTTCGAAGGGCGGACAACCTGGCGAGGATTTACTTCGCCACCCGGAGTGATTTCTCAGCTTGCTTGGCCTCTCAGTCTTCAGACATCACAGCGAAAAGCCCAAGACGTTTCCAATCCACGCCGCCGTAACAGCAGTGCAAGCAGTCCCTGACAAGGAAGGAGCCGGTCGAGTCAAGGGCCGATCCTACATGTTGACGCTTGTCCTGCCGGTGCAGAGTTCTGGGTGAAGGGTTTGCAGCGTCACACTTCGCAAAGGTGTAGTAAACCTTTGAGCCCGGGTTGTCTTCGGAAAGAAAGTTTTAGGTTCGTGAAGCTTCGGGTCATGCATGAGGGTTTGCATGCTAGCCGGCGTTTTTGCTTTGGGGCCAATCTCTCTGCGTCTCCTTGCAGGGCGAGAATGTTCGGACAGTGCTTCGTACAGGCTCCCTGAGCATGGGCTTATGCGCTGCGCTGGGCTGCTTTTGCCATGGGCCATGACTGACTGAGGTATATGCAGGTCCTCTATAGTCCAGGGGTCTCTCTCTCTCCCTCGCCGTCGCTGTGCCGGACGCAGGGTCTCGGGTCGGGGGATTCTTCCTTCTCTTCGATTCCTTCGCCCGCCTGAGCCGGGGTTTGCAGGCGTTCCTCTTTTTGTGCTCGTCTGGCGGGGGGCGGCACAGGAAAAAACTGTGCTGTCGGGCTTTCCTCTCCTCGGCGGGAATTTCTCCATGTGCCTTGAAGAACACGGTTTTCCAGCCTAGCACTGTCCAGACCCACTTCGCAGCAGCCTGCGCAGGTCCCGGATTCAAAACTTGATGCCCGGCCTAGGATGCAGAGGCAAGCAAATTCGCATGCAGAGATGCTCCGGGGCCGTTGCCATTTTCTCCAGCTAGATCGAAGTTTGAAGTAGAGGTCTTACAAACTTCACTCGTTTCATCGACAAGCGTTCAACTCCGCCTGCTCAATGCCGTTCAGGGGACAGTGTCCCGGGAGAGAAAGAAACACCCACGATTCACCTGTCCGAGTGACCTCTGCAAGCGGTTTGAGGCGTGGCTCCGAAGGGTTGCCGTTTCTTCTTGACGTCTCATTGAAAACAGTGTGTCCGATGGCGGAGATGGGGAGGTTTTGTGATGGATGAATAACGATGCCGAGACAAGGAACTTCTTGAGCAAACAACTCTGAATGGTTCGAGATGACAGGTCCGCATGGTACATCGCGGTTTCTTCAGAATGTTATCCATGAATGTGTTAAACCGCAACAAACTTCGCAGATCGACTTCTCCACGAGATCTACAGAACACGAAGACAGTGCGAACCACTCGTGAAATGCCTCCAATAAGGATGCTGATGTGCCACAGCCTTTTCGGCCAGTATCTCAGCCTGGCACCCTGACCGATTTAGCATGCTTGAGGGATTCGTGAGTTCGAACGTATTTTTCTCGAATTAACCTCTGTTTACAGATCCGCACGAGTCCTTCCCGCAAGGGACCGTGCGGATTGGGTGGGCTGCAGGCTAGCATGTACCGTAGCGACTGGGCTACGGGAAGAGGCAAGAGACTGCTCAGCGCCGTGGTGTTCATGTTAGTGGCAAGCTCTCCAAATCTTCAGGTCAATTTCGACTACATGAGCCGGTTCTTCGATTTTTACCAGCACCCCAGCCAAGCCGTCTTCGTGGCATTGATGAGCAACTGGCTTGTTCTGTCGCTCGACCGGTAACATATCAAACATATCAACCAACAGCCCATGAATCCTACCTACTACACCGCCCGGCTTGTGTCTTGTTTACATGTGCGTGCGCATGCTTGATCAAGACACAGGCATGTATGCGGCTTTCTCGCGCGCGAAATCGAATCTTATAGCGGAAGCTGTATAAGACTCCTGCGACAAAGAGCAACTCCGTCTCCACAACAGAGATCCACAAGACTCCATGCCATATGCACTGCAAAAAAATGTTTCCGTTCAAGTTCAAAGAAGATGCGCAACTCTTTGCCCTTGGCACAAGGCTTCGATTAAGGCCGGGGCAGCCTTGTTTTGCTGCTTGAACGGTTGTGACAACGTTCACGATCAAAAGGGCGCTCAAGCCCACTGAATACAACACGAGCACTAGCGGTAGCAGTTTTGCAGCACTTTGGCAGTACATTATCGTCCGGGCTTGAAGAACAGGTTTGATCATGCCCATGTTCTGGATGTCTGCAGTAGTGTTCACGGTCACGTGCCGGGACTTGATTTCTGCCCCCGTGCCCCTGCATTGTGCGATGTGGGACATCGTTGGACGGTGTGATGTATGGGTTCGTGTGTTCTGGAGAGGTGATGTCATGCAGAAACCAGTACCTACTCTGGAGCCCAATGGAGCAAGCCTGAGTATGGAGGGCCATAGGCATGCATGCACATAGTCGTAGACATTAGCTCATTAGCTAGCTGGCACTCATCTTCTTGTGACGGGCTCCTCGCTGCTGCCAAGGTACGGAAGCATGTGCCTGACAGCTTCTAAGTTGCAGAGATTGATGGGCATACAGAGGGTCTCAGGCGGACATCCCGACCAGGCATGTAAACTTGCAGCATTGACACGGGGGTTACACACCAGTGCAGGTGCGAAGTGCACGCATGGCCCGATGACATCCTCACGTAGTGCACTCCGAAGAGTCCGAGGCGGTGTACTCTCAGTATATTGAGAGCATGCTCTTCATCCACTGGAAAGACCACATGACCCGATACTTCGAGAGGATTTGGGTGCCTGGCCTACCTTCGCCCATGATGTGAGTTCCGAGGTCCGAGACTTGAGAAGCCTGAAAGCCAGTCGAAGCGAAGCAGGGCTCACAATTCAGATTCAGGTGCCGCACAGCTACGGCTTCAAGATGAAAGATGCCACTCGATCATTCCGAAATTCAGCAAAAAATGCATTTGGCAGATGCATGTTATTGCTTTTCCCACCCAACCAGAGGTGCTAGACTGCTAGGGAAGAATGCGTAGCTGCCTTTGGGTCACTACGGCTCGCTGCACCTGTGCTGTCGGAACCTGGCCATGTCACTGTCAGGACAGCCGAGTGGATAACCCCGACCAGCGAATCCAGGAGGACTTGTGACATGTGTTTACTTCTGTTTATCTCGATTGCATCTGTGCCATGTCTCAATGCTCCGTGTATTGTTTTCTGAGAAGAATAGCTGCACGGAATTTGCCAAGATTGGGGCTCAGTCCTCGCGGCCGAGAAAAACGGAATTTGATTGCGAAGCACGTGGATCAAGCAGTCCCAGTAGGGTTGCATTCCTTTGGCCTACCAAAACCTTCGCCTCTAACTGTGACTTGCTTTGTCCTCGTAAAGGCATGAATAAAGGAAGGCCTGCTCTGGAGTAGTGCTGCGTCAGCAGGGCGTCAGCCAGGACATTGGCAGCTTTGTGCCTTCCACATACGACTTGACCATGGGAGCTGCTTGGAGTGTCGACTACACTTCGAGCCGTGTTGGTTTCGCTCGTTCTTGGCTTTCGGTCCAGCATGCTGAGGTTATGGATGCCACTTTGCAGCTGAGCATTTACAGCTCCGTGGATGATATTCGTTCAAGTCAGGACAAGGTGAAGATGCATCCTCATTCGGTGCCACAGTTTCAAGACGTTGCCCTTGAGCATCGAAGGCATCATGCTCATCCAGGTCCAGCCGAAATCAGCATTTCCTGGGCTTCTGCTTCTTGGCCGATGCCCTGTCATGGCAGGCCTGAGCTTGGATGAGGTGCTTCCACGGCCGGAGACATGCCACTCCAGCCTGGGTGGGAGCGCAAGTGGCAACCATAGGGACCACGAGATCACACTCAACTTGCAGATAGTCTAGCAAACATGGAACTCGGAGGAGTAACCGTGGGAATTACGCAATAGCGGTTGATGCAGCTCCACAACCTGACCAGTACAATGATGATCTTAGGCCCTGAGGCGCAAGACTGTTGTTGTGTCAGCCCTCTCAGGTTTGGAATTGCCATCATTTACACACTCATCGGCTCTGTGCCTGGGACTGGCATGGTTGCGTTTGTTACCCTGATAGTTTGCAAGGGCTTCACTCATATTCACCCCCAGCCTTGAAAACCCAAATCAGCCTCGCTTGTGGGCATAGATCCCCAGCCATGCGAGACGGGAAATCAGGCACTTGTGACCAGCACACGACTCCGGGCATTGGATGGTTGCGTCCTCGTCTCGTAGTACCAAGCCCTCACGGCCAGGCCCACTTGCTCTCGCTGAATCTCTCCCATACCTCGTCCGATTTGAGCGATTTCTGATATTTCTGCAAGAACTAGAGTCTAACTAGAGAAACCGAGAAACCTCTGACTCAATGAAGTTTCAACCGCATTGTTTAGACAAGGTGGGAGGCAAGATGCTCCAGAGGTATGTCAGAAAAATTGCTCACTGCCACTCTCATTCCAGCCCCTTGCTGGTACTCTCTTGCCGCACTCATCCCCCAGGTAGCCGTGCACTGGATCGGTCGAGACCTTGCGTTCCTATCTTGGCAAGGGGAGCGATACGGAGGCTCCACTCCCGAATCTGGGGGCTTTGCACCTGTTTCAGTGTTAATGGGGCGAAACAGCGGTCAAACGGGCTTGTGCCTGGTACGGTGTGAGATTTTGGGGCAATCTGGCTTAGTCAAAGCTGAGGTTGTGAGTTTCTTGGTTCTGGATTTCTTTCCTCGACCCATCCTCTAAACCTATTTGTGGCTTGAACAACTCTGAGCCCATGGCTCCCCCGGCACTGTTTTCATCGAACACAGAAAGGCCATTTCCGGGCAGAGCTCCGGCGCGTGCATGACCAGAGTGGCGTGGACGACTTGAGGTTAGGGCTGCGGGGCTTGAGAGGTTCTCATTTACACGCAATTCCACTGTTTGAACGTCGTAAAGCCTCGGTGTCGAACCTATGTGTCAAAACCGATGTCCCGATAGGACCAGAACCTGATCTCAGATGCCGTAGAAACTCTAGAGCTTTGAGGTGAGACGGTGGCCGCCCTCCGATCTCATGAGGCTGAACTTCAGCGGCTGGAGCAACGCTTCGAAGCCTTGAAGCGGCGCTGCTGCAACGAAGAAGATTCTGGTTCGTGAAGCTTTTGGGGTTGCCGAGAGACCAAGCCTCAGTGAGTCTCTGGTGCAGGTGGAATAAGTGGCAGGGCATGATCCTGAAGCATCCCGGCTGATGCTGGCGTTGTGTTTTGATTTTGGGGCTGCAAGTGCGAAGCAGGGTGAAATCGGTTTGCTGACCACTGTAGCATGCCGTGGTGTGTGCCATAGGGGAAGCTCGGAAAGGACTGCTTCGCACTCCTCACTCCTGGGATTTTGCAGCTCTCACAAGTCATGGTTGCCCGAGACCTGAGGAAGCGTCTCGGATGGTTCGATCGGATCTACGACCCGTTCAAATCTGTCCTGTTTGTTTGCGTCCTGATGCCGTTCTTCATCAAGGGAGAGGCTGGACACCTGCATAGAATCATCGAAGCCGCAAAGCCTAGGACCTGAGACACATTAGGCACGCTAGCAGCATGACAGCATCGATCGCTTGGACCCCACAAGCCTGAGAGTTATACAACCCAAGGTGAACGTCCCAACCTGAGTTCGGCTGCCAGGTGTCTCTAGGCACTGTGAAGCAGTGCGAGATGGCTTTGTCGCGTATTACTGCTTCCCTCGGTGTCTTGCCACACAGCCAAGTAAGTTCAGGGCATCTAGGGGCCAACGGCGCAACAAAACCCGGATATGATTCAAAAATATCTTAAAATCGTGTAGTCCGGCGTCGCGATGCGCGTCCATGGTATCCATGCTACTGACAACCTTACAGGCTAGCTCACTCAATGCTAGCAAGCATTGCACCCTGCGGTCGCGGGGGCGAAAGAAATTCCAGTACAGCTCAATGTTGACATGGTGCTTGCTAGTGTGATGGTGTCCTGACACAGCTACGCAGATGCTACTTCATGGCCTTCCTGATGCAGCCTGCTGACTTCTCCGAGGTTTCTTCATCCACGAGTACAAGCACCTGGCTTCCTACAGAGCTCAAGTGGATCGTTTGCTGCTTGATTGTAACTGCAGCATGGGGTTTTGTGGGCTGCAGAGGAGATGGCTTGGTCGCCCTGTCGGACGGGGGTTTCGAGCACAGTCGGGCCAAGACCAAGATTCTGCGATTGCGTATATGAGCTCTCGGAAGGTACAACTTTCGCTGCTGTGGTCTTGCATTCATGCAGGACCGCACCATTGTTCTGCATGTTTCTGAGTGATGCTTTTTAGGGGATTCTGTCAAGCAACAACAGCCGCAGTGTGGCCAGTCCAGAAATAGAGCAAGTGTATGCTGAATCCCGTTCACTTTCATGCCCAGGCCCTGGAAAGAGCACTCTAGACTCTAGGGCAAAGAAAAAAAGATCACAGAAGCATGTTGACCTTCGAGCCAACCTACATGTGCTTTTTGCATTTTTGCAGGAGAAGGCGGGCACGTCTTCCGACACTCCAGGTGGGAGGCGTGGCGGAAATAGAGTCATGGACTCAGGTGCGGCATTGACCACGAGTTCGTTGGCATGTGGGACTGGGGGTTCCAAGGCTTCCGAAGAAGAGCTCGATTTGGAGGTGCCGTTTTACTTTGTCTCCACTTGGTTCACAGTCAGGGATGGCGGGCACATGTCTTCTGGAAGTCACCAAGTTTCATTTGCAAAGACGGAGTGGGATTGCGGGAGGTGCCTTCAGCTTGGGTTTTCAGACCGCTGTGCACGCACGCACTTGGCCATGCACACCAGCCGAAGTAGCAACGAGCACATACGAGCGCCGTCCGCGCTCATCAGAACACTCTAGAGCCCGAAAGCATTCAATGCAGCTACACGTAGAATGCAGACATCCCACAGCCTCAACGCTCACACTACAGTAGCATTATGACGATGCCGTTCCGGCAAAGAGGCTTGTACGACATCCTCGAACGACTAGGCCGCCACACTCGCAGAGACGGATGCGGTTGCACATCAAGGGCGAGCCTGACCGCAAAAGCATCTGCGCCTTTCAATTCTCGAGGCAAATGGCAGAGCAATGCACACCTATCGGACTTGGAACATTGTCACACAGAGCTCACGTCTGACCGCTTCGCAGCAAGGCCGAGTAGGCAAGCGCAGCAAGAAGGCGACACTCCTTCCACGAAACATTGTTGAGCACCATGAAGGGAAGCCCAATCGGGCCGGGTCCGTCCAAAGCTCAGTACGGGAACTTTGCCGGAAAACGTCCAATGTATGTTTCGAACCCTTTGCAGAAACAGAGTCCCAAGCTTTCAGTTGCTGCTAGGTGGATGCATCACTTCGACAGCACCTCTCCACTGGCGAAGCTGTCCCGGCTCCGCAAGCACCGACGGCGGAGGCAAGTGTGCAGATCCTTAACGCGTAATGCATCAAGAACATAGGTTGCTGTAAGGTCTTCGAGGTGACGAGGCCTGGGTTCAGGTAGCGTTGGGGTTCAATTGTCGACAGGGTGAGTATGTTGCAGCGGGGTTTGGATGCCGCGTGAAAAGGTGATCTTGCAAGACACCTATTTCGGGATCGGTGCTGTGCCGAAGCAGTGTTGAGACGCGTTGGGCGATTGGCACGAGCGTAACGCGATACGCTGTTAAATAGACAGCCTCCGAGACTTCCCAACTGGTGCCCACCCCCGGCTGAGGTTCTGGAGCTCAGAAGAGCGCGGGTCAGTTTGCCCTCGGGAGAAGTGTTGATGGAAGCTGACTTCCGTGCGCCTTGGTCTTGAGCTTCGGAGTGTTTGGTCGTAGGGCGAATCCTCCGTGAACGACCTTCGTAGACAGGAAGAGCTGGGCTCCAAGTCCAGGCGATCTAGAGTCTAGACTTGGTCGCTTTGGCCAGCCACGCCTCGCGATAGGCAGGACAGCCCTTCGAAGACGAAGACGATCCCAAATTCTTTCACACGAAGGATTAGTGATTCATTTTACAACACGTTCCGACCATCCCTGCCATTGCACATCTCTGCGGATATGATTCTGATTCTAGGGGATAAATTACTGCTTACCTAGTGGTACTGCTACCACACCTTGCTTGCTGCTGGTACGGCGCTATCAGCTTCCGCCCCAAGCATCGAGGTGACGAAAGGTACCAGCGTGCTCCTTTGCGGTGGCGAGGGGTCGGGCAAGTCAACCTTCCTGCGGGCGCTGGCAGGCGTGCTCTTCAAGTGTGCCTTTTGTTTGTGAGGGTTTCTGCTTGACGCAGGCGATTTTTCGCGTCGCCCGTTCTAGCTCCGATATTATCCATCCGAATCTACCTGTGCCCAATGTGTGAGCACGATGGCGCTTAGACATGCAACCAGTAACGTCACTGAAAAATAGCCGCTACACAGACCCGCCTCAGCCGACTCAGCAGCCGTGGCTGCACAGTTTGGGGGGAAAGCACTTCTAAGCCTCTACAGTAAACCCAAGCACGCCAAATCTTTAACATTCTAATTCCTGGGTGGTTTGCCTGGGGTTGGGGTGAGCTGTAGTGGTCGTCGGGGCAAAAGGAGGGAAGTGGAATCCACTTGTAGCAAAACCGGGCCGGTTTGCAAGCTGCCTGGTTTTACAGGTCTGCAAATGTCCGTGACAAGGGATTTCCATTTGTTCCTTCTACCATGAAGCGAACACGCGGCTTGCTTTCTACCACACCTGGTCAGCTTTGTGTTGTAACAGGGTTTTAAACAATGAAAGAACAAGATGCAAGAGCAATTTAGAACTAGCTGTGCGAGGTGTCAGATCTCAAGCCTGTGAGGGGGCCCCCGGAAGGGCGCTGGTCACTGAAAGGACCGTTACACCTTTATCAACTCCCGAAAATCAAGTTGCTTGACCTTCTGATTCGGCAGAGACTCTTTTCCGGAAGGGGCTTGGAAGATGGCGTGTTCAAAGCCCTCAACTCTACACCCGACAAGACGAAGAAGCTCCTAGAACTACGAACACTAGAGTAGAAAAGAGAAGCCTGGTTGTGCTCCTTCTTCCCCCCATCACCGGATGAAGATGATGGAAGCGAGAATGAATATGATAGACTTTGGGTGGAGATCGGAGTCCATGATGATCGGGGTGATCGTCAGGATGAGGCAAAACGAAGACGATGAGATCCTACCTCTGCTTGTACGGGAGGTGGTGTGTGTATACATTCAGTCATGTCTTTGGAAGCTTCCTTCTCACTTGCATGTACAGTTCGCCAACGCATATGGGCCGTTTGCTTCGGAGCTCACTTGCTTCTGTCAACAACAAAGCCTCTGAACCAGGGACAAGTACGTTTTCACGTAGCAGTTTCGGTGTCGTTTTTTGTCGACTTGCGGTTCTAAAAAAAATTGGCGTTATTTCGCCAGTGCCACCAGAAAAAGTTTTTGAAGAGAGCTGGGGGTAAATCTAGACTCTGAAGCCTCGGCGGAGTAGACTGGGGAAGCCTATAACGCTAGTGCCGATCGTCATTTCCCTATTGCTTTCTAAACGCAGGGCACGAACGACCACTTGACACGTGACACAAACCCGGAAACTGCATATCGCACAGCAGCAGAATCCTCACGAAAGCCTCTTCAGGAATCTGGCCTTTCACTTCGGCCGAGGAGGCGTCGGCGCCTCTGAGCCCCCAGCTGCACAGAGCCAATCTTCGGTGACAGTTTCCTGCGCGAAGGATGCCTTGCCGTGGTGGTGCTTCCTCCTTCTTGTTCGATCGACATGACCAGGGATGAAACCTGTGAGGGAAGCACCTGGGACAACTGAGGACTTCAAGCGATTGCTTCTTAATTCCGCAGAAGCCGAGGCCGACGGAAGCTCGGTGAGTGACAAATAGAGATGCATGGCCAGCGGCAACGGTTTACACGTAGTCCACGGTGCATCACGGTGCTTGTGTTCCTGATGCAAAATCAGCTTGCCGCAAGTTCAGCGATTCAGAATAGGTTAACAGCTTGTGTCCAAGATGATGCAAGCCATTTCATCGTTCAGCATGGAGTTGTGCCGTTGGATTCGGGAGCCTGTCGGTATTCAAGCTGAAGGCAAGAAGAGGAGGTACAGAGCACGGCCTGCTGCCGTAGAAGATAGCATATGAAGCCAAGGCCCAGGGGCTGTAGTATGTCATACCGTTCAGGATTGAACGCACATGGGGCATGGTCTACTGTAGTCTCAGCAATCAGTCAGTTCTTGAGTTGAATTGAATGAAGTGTGTTCTAGATCCCATGTTGATCGCCCTGTCATTCCAACACCAAAAAAACTCAGACCCCGCAGAGGAGGCACATCTGCTCTTGTGCAGGCTGCCCATGCCAATCACACTCCGGCAAGCGCTGGTGTTCCCAGAAATTTCAGACTCCTTCTCCGATGCCACCTGGTCGCATTTGGTGCTGTGTTGCTGAGTCCCGATTTACACTCTACATTCTGGGTTGTAGAGCTCAGCCCCTTTGAATTCGCGCCCCGGCAGCAAACAAAGCCAGCAGAACAAAGTTTGATCATGGCAGTTGCATCAACATCTCAACAGGACCGAAGAATCACAATAGTTTCAAAACAGCGCGCTCCTGCTGCACTTGACATTCTGCAACCTAGCGCCCACAAGTTCCAGAACCCCATGCAGATGCCACTAGTTGTTTTCCATACTCTTGATATCCTGAACCGGAGCCGAGGCAGAAATCGCCACCGTCCTAAACAAAGTAAAGAAGCTTGCTTGCAAAGAGGTCGGGTGGAGGGGAGACAAAGATTATGCCTGGTCGTTGGTCTGATGCCTTCGCTGAGGGGGGTTCTGTGCATGTGCACGGGGCTCAGGAGCGTATATACTGTCCGCCGTTCAGCGGCGAAGGGTTTCGCGGCGCCTTGCTATACTTTGCTTTGTGTCGAGGCTTGCTGAGCTGCTCGCATTGGGCCTTGACGAGCCCATGGATGCTGCTCGACTTTCGTCGTGAGACATTCTAAGTCTAAGCCCTGATCACGATGTTTCCGGAACAACCGCCAAAGCAACAAACCGTTGCCCGATCTGACGGCTCTGCAGCGGATGCAGGTCGGTTGTATGGTAACTCCCTCAAGTTCCTGATCTCCGTGCTAGTGCTGGCACCAGGTCAACGCAGTTCTCTCCGGAGGTCAGTTCCAGAAGCTGATGGTAGCAACGCCCTCAGCGACCACTTTCCGAGCCTCTCAAAAGCAGTGCCCCGCGCCGGGCCTGGCCCCCCCCCCTACTGATGCGACCATAGAAGAGGGGGCATAGGTAGTCCCTCCTCTTCCCCTCCTGCAACCTCAAAGTTCCCAGCTCCTCCCCACCCTGCAGTGCTCCGTTTGCTGCAGAGGCGCACTGCTTGCTTGTCAAGCCGGCGTTCATTTTGCTCGACGAGCTGCAGCCTCAGTTCAGGAATCTGTCTGTGACGACACTGCCATTGCATATTTGGAGATGCGACGGTTGCTGGGGGCACTGAGGTCAATGGCGCATCTCTCACAGCAGAGTCAACACCACCTGTATGGCTTGCTGCTTGCCGAGATGGCATTATCTCAACAGACTTGGCCACCCTGCGAGTGCAGTTGTTTACGCGTTTTGCGGTCTTCTCGCTACAGTTATCAAAGAAGGGAAAACGGAAGGAAGTCTCTGTATGGACCGTCATTAAGTATGTAAGGTTCTTTCAGTGTTTTTGTTGTTTAGGTTGTTTCCTTGTTAAAAGTTCTTCAGGTTGTTGATGTTATTTAGGTCGTCGTTTGTTTTGTGCGCCACAACGACCGTATGCACGATAGCAACCGCACTCCCATAACAACCCTTAGCCTCTAGTTTTGCGCTTGGGCTTGTCCTTGCGAAGTAGGAGCCGAGAAAAGTTTCGCGTTTACCTTCCGAACCTCAGGAGAACTACTGGGACAGTTGCACTCGCACTCATCTCGGTTTGATACAAAGCTAGTCTAACAGCGCGTGTTTTATGCTCTGGTGCTGCCTAGAAGTGTTGGTTTCACCATGAGACAAAACTTGAGAAGCTGTGGTGAGCTTGATGCTCATTTTTTGGGATTCATTGGTGCAAGCACATTTCACGAAGCAGCATGTGGACCATACGACCTGATTATTTGATGTAAGGATTTTTACGCATTAGAGTATGTAAACTGTACATCGGGGACATATATATATATATATAGACACATATACACACATACATATGCATGTATATTTGCGTGCATTGCATGTACAAACCATACACCACCGAGTCCTTTGAAATCTTATACACAGCCACTCAGTCTCAAAACGTACACATGTATGTGTTTGCTGGAGTCAACTTAGCTGCTATATTGTATGTATATATTTTGAAAGGATATACATATACATATACATATATATATATATATATTGGTAGAATATATATTTTTATATGTACAGACAAATGTGAAAGCATAAATACTTTACAGACACGACATTTTCGGAAGCTGTCTTTGAGCAATATGCAATTTATGCTGTTGCTTGATTCTACTCGAGAAATTGTGTTTATGCTGCCATTGTTCGTCTCGTGCTCATGCTTTCGATTTTCTGGTCATGCGAAGAATTGTGGAAAATCACACTCCCGCAGCGACTCGGACTCAATCCAAAACAAACGGCTTGTGCACAAGCCTGGTACTACTGAGGCCAGTAGGTGTTGAAAGATTTGTCCGCGTGTCCTGGCTTTCGAGGGCGTCGATGAGCTTCATAAGAAGTCATAGCGGCGTTCCAGGAAAGAAGCACGGTCAGGCGAAATTACTCAGCGCATTCACGCTATTATACCCATGTGCACACCATCACATCTTCAACCCGGCAATGGAAAGTTGCCAAACATGGCTTCAGAATTTTGCCACTTTCATTCGCAAGGCTTATCGACGAGCTCATCGGACCTGGACGTTGTGGACTGGTCAGCACATGCCATAACCCGCAGGACGCGGATGTGGGTCAAGCGAGGTTACATTTCTTCCAGTAGCTGGATTTCCATGTGGCTCCGAGTTGTTGTGCAGTACAAGTGCTCGTGTAACGGTTGTAGCGTTTCTGCCAGGACCTCGGGAGATATCATCAAGTGCATTATCGGATCAGCCGCAAGGTTCGAGAGAGGCGTCCTGCCTGAACAGAGTCCGGCAAACGTCCTGGAGTTTCTGGGCACCTGAGATTTGTGTGGTTGCAGTCGTGCCAGCTGCCAGGGGTGTTCAGTTTGGTATTTGTCCCGGCCCTTAGCACACACGCTGAAGTCTTTGACTTCCAAAGCAAGCAAGCTTCTCAGATGTCCATGTCCGCCCGGAATCCTTCTCCTTCAAAGGTGCGACAGCACTGGCAGCACCGGATCTGCGCTTTGCACACGCAAACTGGAGTTGGTGGAGCCAGGTCGGTCTCCTTGGTGGCAGTACCTGACTCGAAGCCAAACTTTGCCAGCCGAAGCTTGTCCTGAACTGCTCAATCACAAGCTCCCGACTCCTAATTGACAGGAAGAGTTACCCTCCTCCTTTGGCCCCTCAAGATTCATCACAGCCGGACATTGGCCAACCGCAACATCGGAGGTGCGGCAGTGGAGGCAGATGCAACCAGCCCCACACAAGATGCGCACCGGCGCCTTGCCGAGCAGGACGTTCGGCCGAATGAGGCTTCAGAAGACTTCAGAGGATAGTTAAGATTCTGTTTGCTTGAGCATGCGAGCATGCACACTCGTGCCGGTGGAACTTTCTGAAGTGAGGCGTTGATTCAGAGAACAGGTGTTGCAGTGTTGACATTGCGCCGATCAACCCTTTTTCGCCTGTGGTTCTCATCGCACGCCCAGCCCTTGCATGCGTTTGTTCATAATAGTCTGTAAAAACATGTATATGTTTTGTTATAGACATATATATATACACATACGTATATTAATTTTTCTATTTATTTTTTTATGTTTATATGATGTTTATATTTACGTGTGTATGTGTGTATGTGTATATGTATGTGTGTGTGTGTGTGTGCGCGTGCGTGTGTGCTTTTGTGGCAAGAATATGAGAGAGAGAGAGAGAGAGAGAGAGAGAGAGAGAGAGAGAGAGAGAGAGAGAGAGAGAGAGAGACATACCTAGCCATTTTGGCTCAAGTGCTCAAGGCGCCGCCCCACTGTCCAGGCGCCACAAACCGAGGGGAGAGGTACTGCTGAGAGTGTGTGACATCCCGACCACGCCAGGGGATTGCAGGTCGGACCGCGCAGCAATACTCCTGACCTACCAGTTTGCTGACCTACGCGAGATCCAGCACACCGCTTTAAAGCGCGACCTCGTGAGGATCGGTCCAGTACGGTGCCGCTGCGGGGGCGTGCGGGGGACACTGTGCACCACTTTGTCACCGATATCGGCGACACTACTCAAGCAGGGGAACCCGACGCTGATCCGGGACACCATCGCCCTCGAGCGTCGACAACCTCACCTCAGTGTTCGTGACTTGGGCATCCCGACCGAGAATGCATTCTGCACCTATGGATTCCGATGCTCCAGGTGGAGCGAACAAAAGGCGAGCCCCAGAAACGGGGGATGGGCTAAGCCTGGAAGCGATTCGTGAAGTCATCAAGGGGACGACTACAACAACTAGAACAAAAGGTACAGCACCTGCAGCTGCATGGGGGGAGCTCCACGGCAGACACCGAAGGGGGAAGCAAACAGCCGGCCCTCATCCTTGGTGGATGGGAAGATGACAGTCAGGCCAGCGAAACCTTGCAAAAGGCCCGTGACATGATCCAGTAACTCCGCATTGACATCGACATGGACCAAGCCTTCTGCCCGGGGGTCAGGCGAGGATACGTTATAGTACCTTACAAGCCCAGAGCAGCCGAGACGGGGGAAGCACTGCGAGACCGACTCCGCCAAGCCCTCAAGCGTGTGAGAACGGCCAACATCGCTATGGGCCGCAAGGCCGATGGGGGGACCAGGTACCTATGGATGCAGCTCTCCCAATCGCCAGAGCGCAGGCGCCGTGCACAGCTAGCTGGAAAGACCAAAAGGCTGCTGCTCTCTTTGGGGGCCAACCCAGGAGGAGTGGAAGTGGAGTGGCCATCGGGTACCGTGTGGTACTTTGGCACCCGCGTTTGCTCTGCCACCACCAGCCCGACCGCGGGGGCAGGAGCCGGATGGATCGACCTGCCGGCCATCGCAGCAGGGGTGAACAAGACCGTGGGGGACGTCTCAACAGAATGGGGCGACCTCAAGCAAGCCCTCCGCTGAGGGGAAGAACCCACTGGCAGCACCGATGACAGCGACGAGGGGGACAATGATACCCCAAAGTCGCCAACCTTTCGACCCCTTAAAGGGGAGCACTGTTTTCACATAGCGACCTGGAATGTCGGCGGCCTCAACGTGGAAGCCACGTTCGACCTACTGCGGGCACTCGGGGGAGCGAAACACCTTTGCATGCTACACGCTGTCCTGCTTCAAGAAATCATTACCAGTCCTGGCATTTCCTTCAAGTCGGGACACGGATGGAAACTCATCCACGGCAAGATCGAGGGAGAGTTCAGAGGAGAGGCGATCGCGTACAAACTCAACATTGCAACACACAGCCAGTCGAGACTCGTCAAAGGGGGGATCGGCACGGTGCTACGCTTCAACTCTGGAGAGCGATGGGGGATACTCAGCGGGCACATCCCATGCGAACGGACTGCGATGCCTTGTCAAGTTCTAAGGTGTCACTATAAGAGCTGTGAGCAAGACCGTGTAAAGTGCAAGAGAAGGGGGCACGCTACGCGTCCCTCGACTTTAAGGGGGCATGCTACGCATCCCTCATCTTTACCTTTCTATGTGACCGCCAACGCAACGTTTGGCTCAAGTCAATGCCCATAGCTAAGTGCTATATGTGTCTTCTATCCTGAGCAATCAGAGCTATCCCGTTGCACAGACGAACCGCCGCCGGCAGTGAGTGCAAAAGGAACGGCCGCCGGTTCTGCCTGCATAGGATTGCAAGTGTGGAAGTAAGAGGGAGAGACAGGGTCCAGTCTGTGGAGAGTGCAAGCCAGCCACACCTACATTCATTACAGCTCTGGTGGGGAGAGCAGCAACCAAGTCGAGATCAATCCCCCACGCAGGTTATCAGCCGTACGCGGCTCTGCCTTTCTACAGCAACGACTACTTGATCTACTACGACCACAATGAACTCAGTATCAAGTCAAGATACGACAATGACTTTCGGTGCCGATGTGGCAGCGCCAGCCGTTGGTGAGTCAACAGCTGATGACACAGTGGTGCAATCCGTTGATAGCTCCACGGAAGATGACAAAGGTCAATCTTCTGCGCTTGCCATTGCAAAGGCCGTTCCCAAGGGGAAAGCAAAGAGTCTACCAAGAGCATCTACGCCTTCGCGTCCGACATCCACAGGTTCGAGGACGGGCAAGGCTTCAGAACGACGGGCCGAAGCGTCTGGTTTTCAGGCACCTCGGACTACGTCCAGGGCCAAGGACAAAGGAGTGAAGACTTGGAAAAGAAGTCAAGACCATCATCTTCGAGAAGCTCTTCAGCACGATCGAGGACTTCGGCTACTCGTGGACGTGACAAATCCATGACTTGGAATCGGATGGTTACCAATCAACCACGTGATGCTGACGATCTGGATATGACTCTGGACACTATCCCAGCACGTGGTGATGCATCATCGGTGACCACGCCAGCCATAGCCGATGGTCCGAATGCCTATCAGGAACTGACGATTTCGAAACAGCTCGAAGCATCTAACCTTGCGCAGCAGATGTACTATCGCAGTCAGATGCAAGAATACGAAGGAGTTGTTCAGACCCTGATGGACAAGATCAAGGAGATGCAACAAGAAGATGAAGGATCTGGAATTCGCATTGAAGAATTGGAACGACAACGTGACCATGCATGCTTAGCCATGAGGCACATCAACAATGCCAATCAGGAGATGAAGCGAGACTATGAAACAGCTTTGTTTCGCATGGATGAACAGAACTCTGCTCAACAACGTCAAGCACATGCCGTTGCCGAGGAGTTAGCTCAACAGCTACACGTGTTCCGCACGGAGGCAGCCACTAACTTTGTGCAGTTGGAGGCAGGAGCGCAAGGCGATGGTGAGCTTATGGCACGTGAGTATGAGCGTCTGACTCATGAACTTCATGAACATGCCAGAGAGAACTTGGTCCTCCGGTCAAACACAGCAAGTTCGGAACAAGCCTTACAGGCAATGCAGGAACGATTCCACTTGGTCAAGAACCAGGAGTTGCGGGCTGTGAACGAGATCCAAGGGCTAGCTGGAAACAGCGCAGCCATTGATCAAGAACGATTTCGGCTGCGCGAACGTCTTGGTGAAGAGGAAGAGTACCGCAAAATGGCTGTGAAGAGGATGCAAGAAGCAGAGGACCGACTTCATCAGAATGAAGATCATGCAAGGCGATCATTGCCTACCTTGCACGACGAGCTGAGTGAACTCAGGAAAACGCTCAAAGCACAAGAAGATCTTAAAGCGAGGACACGCAGCGAATTGGAGGCAGCGCGAAACTCCAATCAAGGAGGAGCGACGCGACCTTCGAGCATGCCCATGTCTTCGAGGACTACTGAGTCTGGCTGGGAGCACGTAGGAAAGGAAGTAATGCCTGCATTTTCCGTAGGAGATGAGGTACGATCCCCTGAAAT
Source organism: Symbiodinium sp. CCMP2592 (assembly GCA_905221615.1). Classification (NCBI taxonomy): domain Eukaryota; class Dinophyceae; order Suessiales; family Symbiodiniaceae; genus Symbiodinium; species Symbiodinium sp. CCMP2592. Next base: position 865,989 of record CAJNDT010001324.1, read on the forward strand.
ACGTTCCCCAAGTCAAGTTAGTCCAGTCGCCAAAGAGAAGTTCGCATTCTCGGAATCGGACAAGGACAAGAACCTTGTGATGGATGGAATTCCATTCACCGGTGGAAACTTCTTCACTGGCCGCAGTTCAATGCCAATCGTGGTGGATGCAATGCCCGAGCACTACGTGCCAGGTATTAGCAGCCCAGCACTTGCGCGTTCCACGCCTAGTGCAGCCACTTTGTTCGGCATACCAAGCGGATTTCATGGGAAAAGTGATGCGGCAGCCGTGCGTGATCGACAGCTACGCGAACTCTTGGAGGATAGCGGGATGTTGGGATCGAAGTCCACAGCATCTGCCAGCTCCTCAAGACCTGTTGGTGTCGACGGTATCACCGCATCTACGAAGGGCAACGACCTCATCGGGCCCCCTATTGCCTATGACGATTCCATTCATGAAGCAAGGAGACGTCAGATCGAGAAAGAGGTCGCGGAACGGTACGAGGAGAAGATTGCCGATCTGCGAAGCGAAGTACTCAAGGCCAAGAAAGCCGAACAACGTCTCAGAGCTGATCGTGATGAGTGGAAGTTATTCGCTGAAACGATTCAGGAGGATAATGGAGACGATGACGGTGACGAGGCTGGCGACGAGAACGAAGATGGAGAGCACGATGAAGGAACCGGCACGGGGTATGACCCTCCTGACCCGCCTGACGATGATGACGATAAGAAGAAAAGCGGTGGAGGCAAACCTGAATCGGATCCTGGCTCGCATGCGCGTGATCCTGATGGAGACGCGGATCCTGAAGTCACAGAGGTGAGAATTTCCAGGAGGGAAGCCGACAAAGTGACCGTTCCTCCATGGCCTACTCTCACTCATCTCAACAACTGGCGATCCGTATGCACGGCCAATGTCTTAGGAGCATCAGCCGACCCACATCATGAGGACTGGATGTTATGGCTGGCACCAGCGTTCAACCCATTCCCTGATGTCGAAGCATTGAATGATTCAGGACACAAGAAGTTCAAGAGCATAGACGTCAAATTGGGGATCGCCATGTTCGCAATGCTACGTGCCGGTGGTGACAAATCAGCTGACCTGTACCTTGAGGTGAACCGGAAGGCTAACGATTACATCAGCAGGCCCGACGGGAAGATCATCAAAGGACGACAAATCATTGCGATGATGTATGAAAGTTTTCGAACGCACGATCGTCTCGACATGATCATCACTCTTGAGTATTTGGTGAAGCTCCAGTACCAAGGCGATAACAAGCTTCATACGTTCAAGCAGACGTGGTTGGAAGTTCTGGGACGGATGAGACCAGAGGACATTCCATCCAAAACAGCTCTCCGTGATTGCTTGTACAGCAAGATCAAGGACTCGCCCGCAATGAAGATGGAGTTGGGCATGTATTACGAACACTTGCCCTACAATCATGAAGACCGATCGTACGACAACCTGATGAAGATCATTGACCGTACTATCATGCGGAGACGAGAACAGTCAAATCTCACTCAGACCCAAATTGGCTTGCGCCAGATGCTTGAGGGCAAGGATTTGCTTGCTGCACCGGCCAAGGTACCTGAGAAACCAACGCCTAACGCAGCTCCATCCGCAAAGGTCAAGGCTTCGACGACCAAGCCGGATAAAGCAACACCTGTACTACCTCAAAGCAAAGCGAAGAGTCATGCGAAGACCAAGCCAAAGCCCAAGAAGAAGACGAGGAGTGAGTCAGCGGACAACAGAGGTGACAAAAGCAAGAAGCAAATCCGCTGCAAGTGCCATTTCACAGATGCAGGGTGTCGAAATGGTGATAAGTGTCCATTCAGTCACTCGAAGAAGACTCCAGAGCGACCCTTCACGCCGAGGACGAGAACTCCAAGTCCATCTGGAGGAGGAGAAAACAGGATATGCTACTCGTTCAAGAACACAGGCTCGTGCTCAAGAGAGAATTGTCCTTTCAAGCATGAGGCAGCAGCTACCCCAGCTCCGGAACAAAAGGCAAAAGCTAAAGCCAAATCCGAAGACACACGATTAGCAACGGCTCACATGAACGTTCAGCATTAGTTTTGCCGCATTATGGTGTCAAGGCAGCATGGGTAAGCCTTGACGTGCACAATTCATCTGCCTATCTCAAGAGGTTACCACACCCACATTGTTACTCTTAGTCTCCCCCCCCCCTGGGGAGTCGTGCTCGATATTTGGCGTTTGGTACCCACTCGTGCCACTCCAGCTATCCTGCGCCCCATCCTACTATGGATATGTCGTTATTCTCTTTTCCAACCGAACAGATTGTTCGCCTTTTTTAAGGATGGATGTAGATTGTCCATACCGTTGACAGCGACGCATGATTCGGAGTGTTTCCCAACAGTGGACGGGATAATATCCCTCGGGAACGACTACGTCGACCCGAAAAGTGATAAAGCGCAATGTGACATTTGCCAATGACGTGAAGTTCATTTCTTCGTGTCCTAGACGATCGAAGAAAGACAAAGAGCGGAAGGTGAAGTACGTCGACATGGAAGCGTTTGTCAATGATGAGGATCGCGCCGTGAGCTTGGAATTCGCCAAGCACAAAGCGAGATTGAGGGCAAAGATCATGAGAGACATGGTTGACGACGATGATGATCAATGCGGAGATCGAGTTTCATTCGTACGAATCCCAGGAACGTCTCGAGTGGAAGAAGTTTCTTTCTACGACGGTGAGGATTCCATCGTTGAGCGCGAACTCGATGCTGCACACAGCAAACGGATCATCAATCAAGGCGTATTCAAATGCATGGTTCAACCAGTCATTCTCAAGAAGAAGATCAAGTTTCTCATGGACACTGGGTGTGGTCACGACCTCATATCTCAGAAGAAGATCGAGAAGCACAGTCTCGAAACACTCGTGACTCCAGAGCCCATATCATTTCAGACAGCCAATGGAATCACCGATACCGATCTCGTGTCGAATTTCCAGACTGAGTCGTTGGAGGAACCGATCAACGCTTATGTGTTGGATGACACACCGTCGGTGCTTTCCATAGGCAAGAGATGTATGAACTTCAACTACGGGTTTGTGTGGCCACCCGGAAGGGAACCATTCATGATCAACCCGCAGGGCAAGAGAATATCTCTGTTCGTGAACGGTGACATCCCGTACGTTCGTGCCGGGAGTTCTAAGTCATTGGTTCATGATGATACGGAGGCCAAAGCGATCACCGAAATCTTCAAGGGTGCGCTAACAGCGGGCAATGTTGACGTCAGCGTCGCAGCTGCCGCTGAAGCTGCACCGAGCGAGGTTGAAGCAGAAGAAGAAGGTGACGATCATGAACGACCTCCTGATCCCGAACCCCAAGAACCTCCTATAGAAGAAGTACCAGAGTCCGAGGCCGGACGACCTCCGGACGACGACGAAGGAAAAGGAGTGGGTGAAATTCCATTGGATGGTGACGATGAGGTGATCATTGATGTAGAAGGCGACGGTGCGCCGAGCCGCAAGGCCAGAGTCGGAACAATGAAAGCCGAAGCTAAGACGTTGGCACATCTGTGTACTCATCGCTACCGCAACCCATATTGCGAATCGTGCATACGCGCGAAGATGAAGCACTTGCGAACACAACGAGGTGCGTTTCAACGTGTGATCAAACACTGGGGAGATCTTGTGACGTTCGACTTCCTTGACATGCGCAAGGCCGCCGAAGCAGGCATCGGACTCGATGACGGAGCACGTGAAGTTCTAGTCATCAGGGACATCGCCACTAAAATGATCGCAGCGATTCCCACGGCTTCAAGGAGCACTGATGAAGTCGTCATGGCCATCAGACGCCTTATGGGAAGACGCAAGATTCATATGGCGTATAGTGATGACGCACCAGAGTTCGATTCAGCTATGGCGCAGTTGAAGATCGTGATAGATCATTCCCTTCCAGGGAAACCCAGTAACAATTCACTCGCTGAACGATCAAATCAAGAAGTGATAAACACAGTCGCAGCATCCATGCTACACGCCGGATTACCCGCCCAATACTGGTCCTTTGCGCTGAATTGCGTGATGCAGAACCTCAACATTGAAGACGTGGAGGGCGATGGTGATTCAGCATGGAAACGAATGACTGGAAAGGACTTCGAGGGAAAAGCCATACCATTTGGGGCCAAAGTCTTCTTCAAGCCGACGGACACAAGGCCGAAGACATATGGCAACAAATTCGATCCAAAGGGGATCCCAGGCATTTTTGCCGGATACATCATCACTGCTGGTCAAGGATGGTCCAAGAAGTATCGCGTTTGGGATATGAAGGACTTTGCCAATGCGAACTTGTCGATGGACGCATCTGTTCCCAGGAAGTTGATGAGACCGTACGAGACAGAAGTTATCTACTTCCCAGAGGAGATAACGTTTCCCCTGAAAGCCGAGTACGAGAGAATGAACTCAACCATTGAGGGACTAAGGGACAACGTTGACCTTGCTGGCAAGGAGATAAAAGACCCATCGACTTGTCGATTAATCGGGGATTTACGGTACCGCCCCATGGAGGGAATAAATGGTGGCCCCCAGAATACCCTGGCGGTATTGAGAGGATCAAAATTATGGACCCTGGTTATTTTGTGTTCTTATCACGGACTCCCGGAAGGCTGAGGGGGCTGGGAAGATCCTGATACTTAAAGGACATAGAACATCTGACAGTAGGAAGGAGCCGTCTCCGCCGGTTCCCCCTGTGAGGTCCTTACAAACGTCAGCAGCAATGAGAGCAGTTGATTGCCCATAGAGACCCAATAAGACGAAGAACATGACAGATAGCCGCTGGTTCTGGGTCTACTGTGGGGCAGTCACCGTACCCTTATGAACCCAAAGGTAACTGGGGAGATTTTTTTTTTTAATGATCGAAGATCGCCTCCGCGAACTGAGTCGGTCCAACCGGTTTTTAGACTTTTTTTCTTTTTTTTTTTTATTTAGCATTTATCTAAGACTCATCCCCGAAGGAGACATCGAAAAACCTGGAGAGATTATCAAGATCTTGAAAGAAAAGAAGTTGGCTCCCGAGGAGATTGAACATTGGAGTACGGGGAAGAAAGGGGACGGCATTGTATATCTCACCGATGACGGTGAAGCCTGCAAGATCGACAAAAGGGGAGTTCCGGATAAGATCCGAAGTGACGGTCGACGAACTCTTCCTACACGGCGACCTATCCATTCTTATTCTCCGGAAGCATGGAAGAAGATGAGCGAAACGGAGAAGAAGGCAGCATACAAGAACGAAAAGCGAGACAAAGCTCGAGTTGCCAAGAAAGACCGGAAGAAGGCTGTGATAGGAAAGAAGATAGTCACCAAGATTTTAGACAACATGATCTTTCCCAAGATTGTCCCATGTGAAGAAATTGATCTGCAACTCAACGTGTCCCTTGATGACGACGATGGTTGGTCATGGGCACAGTCCTATGTGGATCAATATACACAGGAACAATTCTTGGCAGATGTCGTGCCGGCCGTTCCGGCGCATATGGTCATGGATGATAACTGGATTCCTTCTATGCCGTGTACGACTTCTCACAGAAACGTACATCGGGAAAAGAATCATGCAGGAGGATCGTGCTTCAATGCCATGGTCACTCGACCCGTCACACGCAAGGAGATGATCAACAATCCCAAGGCCATGGAAGCTTTCATGAAAGAATGGAAGGGATTGTGGGACCAAGAGGTGTTTGACTTCTCAACTACGCGTGAATATGACGACGTCGTCGCTGAGGCAAAGAAGAAAGGTGAGAAAGTACACATGGCGCGAGTACATGGACTGATATACGAGAAGAACTATCAGCTCAAAGAGGACGATCCTGCCAGGAAGTTCAAGGGGCGAGGTGTACTACTCGGTGATCAGGTCAAAGACCAGAATATGGAAGCCGCATTGTTTCAGGATTTGGGGAATTCCCCGGCTACGTTTGACGCCTCACGGTGGGCAGATTACTACGGATGCCTTCCTGGCAACGATGTCCAGATGGCGGATGCTATCCAAGCATACATTCAGGCGAGACTATCGGGCACTCCATGTTGGGTTGAACTGCCTGATGAAGCCTGGCATCCATCTGCGAAACGGCACAAATTCCGTAGGCCGGTATGTCGCCTGATCAAAGCTCTATATGGACATCCTGACGCAGGAACCATGTGGGAACAACATTGCCACACCGCGGTACAGAAAGTAGGGTTCAAGCCGATTGGCGATGAATGGCCATCATTGTATTTCCACCCGCAAATGAAGCTCTTACTTGTCATCTACGTGGATGATCTCAAGATGGCAGGACCCAAAGAGAATCTACCCAAGGGCTGGGACATGCTGCGCCAGGAACTTCGATTGGAAGAGGAAACGCCGCTGGGCTTGTATCTGGGTTGTCGCATCTCCAAGGGCGAGGCAACGTTGCATGACAAAACGAAGGTGCAGACCGTTACCTACGACATGGAGACGTACCTGGACATGACAGTCAAGAAGTACTGCGACGTGACTGGGTTCGATCCGACAAAATTCAAGACGGTACCATCGCCGAGTCCGGCTGAGGAGACTAAGAATCACCCAGCTCGCGCTCCGGCACAGTCAGGTAAAAGCCATCGATGCACGTGGTGTGGACACACCATGCCTGTTGATAAGGATGGTCGGCTCGTTCCGCCTCCACCTATTCCCAAGGCGCCCGAGGAAGAGGAAATCAACGAGGCTAATCGCGGCGCACTTGCTCCGCAGGCAGCCAGCATTCTCATGAAATTGCTTTATGCCGCGCGCATTTGCCGCTTTGATCTTCTGCGCAGTATCAACAATCTCGCACGCAAGATCACGAAATGGACCAAGAAGGAGGATGCTCTTCTTCATCATCTCATGGCCTATGTGCACCAGTCCAAACATCACATGATGATTGGATGGGTCGGGAACTCCTTGGAGGACTCGTCCATCGGGCTGTTTGCAGATGCGGACTATGCAGGTTGTGGAGAAAGTTTGAAATCTACCTCCGGTGCTCACTTGCACATTCAAGGTTCTCACACACGATTTCCCTTGGCGGGACTTAGCAAAAGGCAGGGATGCTTGAGTCATTCCACACCTGAGGCCGAGATTGTCGCGGCCGACCTTTGCCATGTCACGTCTTGGATTGCCTGCTATCACGTTGTGGCAGCAGCTTGGGGGGCAAGACCCCAACTTCGTCTTCTACGACGACAACCCGACCATGATCGGGGTGATTCGCACGGGCAAGAATCCGACTATGCGTCACTTGGAGCGTACCCACGGTATCTGCATTGGATGGATGCATTCTATCTTTCAGGAAGGTTACGTTTCTCTTGCCTATGAGGTCACTGCCAAGATGTCAGCGGACATACACACCAAGTCGTTCAAGGATTCCGTGTCCTGGACACATGCGTGTCAGCTCATCAACATCTTTCCGCCGGATCTCATCGGCTCCCAAGAGATTATGGATCTGATGCGGCCTACTCATACCCAAAGCACGGATGAGAAGGGTCAGCAGCACTACTCGTTCAAGAGCGAGGTGCCTTGTTTTCCTTACACGCAGACGCCGATCCTCCCTCAGGTGTTGTATCGCGCTGGATTGTCGAGTAAGGAAGGCTTGCAAGAACATGACAGTGTGGACCCCATCATGGTTGTCAAGTTCCCGCGCATGTTGCGGGGGCCGCCTTCCGCGTTGCCGCCTGGTCGTTACCTTCGGTCGACTTGGATTCTTCGTGAAGGGCAGTGGCACCAGATGGAGGATCGTGCTGCTATCCTTGACACACCGGGCAAGTTCGACCGCTACGTGGAGCGTGCTGTGTTTCAGTACCATCCGGTACGGGGGCATTTGCGCCCCGCCGCCATTGCGGACGTCCTTGCGCCGCCGTTTTTGCCTCCTCCTGAACCGCCTCTAGGCCAGTCTTATGTGCGCGCCCTGCCCGCCAAATGGCGAGCGGTGGTTGTCACACTGGCGCGTGCCATCCATGGGGGGTACCAGGGCTTTACATTGCACCAGGGATTTTGTTTCAACGGCCAGTCCAAAAGTCAAGCCTCTCAATTTGGTTATGACCAATGGTCGTCGGTGTACGAAGATGTATGGCATGATGCGGCGGAACAGAAAAGGGAATATCAAGGATATGATGGAGCAATTGTGCCTCACGTGGTCAATTTCGCCGAAAACAAGCCCAAGGAGGGTCTGGTGATCCAATTCCTCGACCACGATGGAAGGTTGGTCCATACTTACAAGAATCCTTACAGCCGGTGGAAGTACCGTATCACTATCAAAGATGCTCCAAAGGCAGTGACGGTATGGACATTGATAGGAGTCGATGAGGAGAACTGGTGGAATGAGTATGCTCCAGGCAAGGATTGCATCGCCCAGCATGCTCCCGATTCTCACTACGACCCTGGGCTGCAAGTAAATGTTCTGAGTATGGGGCGAGAAGTTGACGACGCCATGTGCGCCTACATCTTTGATGTGGTGGAAGCAAGGAAAGACAACCCTAACTCCGTAATCTTCATTGGTGCAGGGGTGTTGGGCAAGAATTCGTGGCTGAGTCGGAAAATCGCTGACAACCCTGAAAGGGCCAAATTGCGGACAGACTACCCATGGGGGGAGGTCGTCCAAAGAATTGCGCGCAGAGCGGCATCATGGGGGTTCCAAATCATCATCGAAGTGCCTCCTCGAGTACCAGTCCAGGAAACCAAGCAGTACAAGGGACTTCAGGAAGATGCCATGTGGAAGAGCATCAAGATCCAAGGATGCACTCACGGGCAGCGTTATACCTTTCGGGATCCTGTATCTCCCGGAACCGCCGTTGAGCTCGGCTACTGCAAGGATGAATGGGAGTACATTGCCGCAAACGTCGCGCTGCATCCTAAGTCGTCTGATGTGTGCTCGTCCAAACATTTGCACATGACTGATTCGGACGCTAAGGATCGATCTGATAAATGCGAGTTGACTAGCCAAATCTCCAGAAGATTGCTTAAAGCCTTGAAATTTCAGGCAACTGGCGATGGGAGATTGGTAGCCATGCCGTCGAAGGCTGGTGGACGAAAGCCAGACCGCATGATTGTTGACCTCTGTGGCTTGGGTAATGGCTACGCCGTGCCTAAGTCCACTAAGGGTTGCTCTCGCATAACTTGCAAGGAGCTGATCGGCTCCAAAGCCGATGAGGACAACCTTATCGGTACGATGAAGGATGCGTGCCGGAACGACCTGCGCACACCTGTGCTATTCGTGGCATCGCTTTTGCGATCAGGTGCTGGTCCTGGAAGTAGTGAAGGGGCTTGCGTGGGGGGGTGAAAAACGTTCTGGTGGGAAGTACAAGGTTTTCAGAAGTGTCTTGAAATCTCTCAAACGCCTGCTGAAGAAGTGTGCGGAATTTTCCGACGTCTATTTTTCGCTTGACATGCCTTCTTCATGTTCATGTTGGTCTTGGCCAGAGTTGCATGCTCTTGTTTCAAGTGGCAAGGTGACGAAGGTTAAGGTTGATGATCATGTTGGTGCTGATGGCGATGGTGGTGGACGCAGGATCATGTTCTCTAACATGCCTGAAGCGGATCGTTTGATGGTGAGACCGGATGATTGCTTGGACCATGATTCGAAGAGCAGTTTGTCGCAGCGCATTGATGTCTCATGGCGGTCAATTGCGAGGAATGTTCGCAGCCTTGTTCGAGCTCATGTCAGTGTCAGTCATGTTGCACATGAATCTGAGGACATTGCATGGCAGCAACATCAGTGTGTAGACGCTGATGAAGGGGCTATTAGACAGCCCCAACTAAGGAACAACTAAGGTCTGACCAGACGGATCGGGGAAGGGTGCCTCTTACGGAGAACCCGGAACCGTGAAGTCGAAGTAGGGTGTAGGGACTTCCCTCCTACGGAGGAAGGACCGAAACCCGAGCCATGGCTGAAAGCTACAATGCCTACGAGCTGGCCTTCGAAGGAGTGGACCACGAAGAAGTTTTCCCGTCTGGTGGGATGATGCGAACGTTTCTGAAGTTCCACAAGTTCCTGGAGATGTATTCTGGGGATTCGTCGCAGAGCGTCTCGCTCCCGCCGAAGATTACGAAAGACAAAGTGGTCGACAATGATCTCATTCGCACATGGGCAGCGTTCAAAGCACCTCCGTTGGTCTTGCTGTTCACGTGTGCAAATCTGTCGCCAGGAGGGGATCTTTCCATTCGAGTCCGAGAAATCCTCAAAGCTTGCTTATTTGCTGCCCCTGAGGAGTACATGGACAAACCCTATGGGGAGATACTCGCCATGGTCATCAAGTTTGGTGGAGGTCTCAAACACATTGTTGCTGACTACGAGGGGAAGTTCAATGCCATCACCAGGTTTATGGTGGATGAGGAAGTGATCCGCGATGATGCAAAATTGGCTGTAGTTGAACTGGAACAAGAACGAAAACAAGTTCGGTTCGACTTGAACACTGCAACAAGGAACATCGTCAGTGCGGACGGGTACTACAACCTCGCCGTTCTCATCAACTCCGTGGAGACGCCCTACCAGACTGTGACAGACACGAGAATTCAACAATGGTATACGGTGAATCAGGACTACTACCACAAGTTGCCTATGTCGGGTAGAGCACCTGACCAATCAGACCTGTTGGCGGAGCCTACGTTATGTAGGGTGTGCAAGCTGATGTACATGTTCGCAAAACACACTGGGTATGGACTACGGACCTACAACCAAGAATGTGCAGCGAGCAACGATGGCGCTACGCCACTCAACGTTCACCAGCTGGCTTTGATGATGCGCACAATGCCTCAAGGCATGGGACATCCGCTCGCCTTTGCGATGAACTCGCTCCAGGCGTTCAGTGTCTGTCTCCACGTGCTTCATTCCTACGTATCATGGGTTGATCCAGAAACTGGACACCCGCATTACAGATGGTCCAACGATGTGCTCCCTGATTCCGACTACACCACGTATTCTTTCCTCAAGCACCATGTGGATGCTGTATGTGCAGATCAGGACAGGAACGGCTTCCAATTGCCGGATGCGTTCCGTAGCTACACCTGGAATCAGTGCGGAGTTGAATCTGGGTATGTGGTTGACTGCTCTACCAAACGCGCCACGTTGAGCATATGGGAAGCAGAATTCCAACAGATGGGGGCACCAAGTCCGCTTATGCAAGATGATGGCCTATTTCCGCCCAATCTTCAACGGCATCCTAGCTGGGTATACTCAACGGGGAGAGTTGCGATGCCTACGGCAAGCAACCTCGAACCGGAAGGAATCGTGCACCCTGAGCATGGAAGAACGCCGGGACAATCGCAAGGATCCGCTGCCGAGCCGCGAGCCACCCCTAGCCACGGACCAAAGAGGGCAAGGACGGACGAGGCAACGGCATCGGCGTCGTCATCTTCTGCGGCCCCTCCTCCACAACCATCGACTTCGCAACCGGAAGAGGAACCATCGCAACCGACATGGGAGGAAGCTCCAATCCCCGCTGGCGCTCAGGAAAGTTGGTACCATTATGTCAACATCGATTAAAAGGGCTGTCGCTCGAGCTTGCTGGCGACGACCCGTGATCAAGACGAGTACCCACCTACCATTGATGAGACGCCAAAGTTCGTGGCCAACCACGACGTGGGGACCACACCAATTCAGCATTACGTCAGAAGACTGGTGACCTACTTGGCAAGGATTCGTTCCGTCTCTCAAAGTGACGACAAGGGTCTCAACCTGAAGGTCTACGTGAAGCTGAGCACGAAGATGGGGTTACGGATGTATTCGCGGCTGTACCATGCATTGGCATTGGTGTCGTGCGTGCATCTTCCTTCTCCTCCAATGCTTACCTCGGCAGTGATGATCGAGGCAGACAACGATCTTGTCGACAACGATGAAATTCCGGCAGAAGCAAGGATCAACACCATGAACACGTTGAACGGATTTCGCAATAGTTTGGGTATGGGTGGCAAGCCTGATGCCGCGACTATGCGCTCTCAATGCACAATCCTCGTCCAAGACTTTGACATGGTCGCAAGGACCAGAGGATCAACGCATACAGTGAGAGAAAATCTCGTCATGCATGGATGGAGTGAGATCTACATTGTGAGCCCGTCGATCACCGCAGGTGCCAACTACAACTTCCAAGTCACAAAAGGATCGTTGGAATCTGTGAATGCGACATTGGGTGGCTTGACTGAAGAGCAGCTTGCAACCGTCACATTGCATTACCATCTGTCTCTCCAGGCGATCCTCATCGAGAACATATCATTTCCGATGAGTGAGGTCGGAGACGGAGCAGCGATTCGTGCTGACTTGCAGCGACAGCTCAAGGTCACGTACGTTGACCCTATCATTGCGGCAGGGAAGCGTACCACGCGCCCTCCAATTGTCAACATCAATCATGACTTACGGTTCGTAGGAGCAGCCAGCAATTACCTTCGACAGAAAGCTTCTATGTTCAACTGCTTCCACGCGCTGGGAATGTATATTGAACTGGAGTTGCGGGCCCGAGCATGCGTGGTGATTCATGGATCTTCGTTTTGGTCAAGAATGTATAGCCAGGCGAAACATGCGTCGTCAGGCGTGCATACACTGTCAGTCGAAAAGGTGCCACCACCGGACAATCGGGTCAGGTTCAAATTGGGCCTCGCTATCTACGAGAAGCAGCTGTTCTGCGAGAAGATGGTATCCACGTGCTTTGTTGAGGCATCGAAAGTTCGCTCATGGGACGAAACAGTCCGAACCGACTCAGTCGCTCACCCGTCGCTTGTCGAGATTTGGGAGGACAGAGTGAAGTCAAGACGTCCACCAAGATTTCGCAGACATGGTTTACGGGGGAACAGCAGCAACAGATCAGGTCGGGTGCCCAGGGTGACACGGTCGCTGAATCGTCCACAGTCACCTGGCAGGATTTTGACATCGCCATGACCGTTCCCGAAGCCTACTACGACAACAGGCACTACTGGTTCCGGATCGACACCTATGCGACCCCGAACACCGGTTATGTCAAAGGGAGAACGTTCTATTGCCCTGGATGTGAAGCGATGAAGTTGGCTGAGTGCTACGCACAGGCCTTCTTCAAGCCGACCGGAAACGGGTATCCTGGACACTGCATTGGGTGCGCGCATACTTCAGCCTTGAAGATGCAGCATCAAATCGGCTCCTTCAATGACTTGATCACGTCCCAGAAGTACACCTTGGCTTGCGCAAAGCACCTTTATGACCTGAGGCTTCAATTCGTGGATCCTCGCGTGGACATCAAGGAGTTCCTCAAAGTTTGTGCAGAGATGGTCTATGAAGACATCGGCAAGACGGTTTCTCACTACGGTGGTCTCCGAATCACAGCCAGTCAGGCCATCGAGTACGCGGCATGGGGAAAGGCCAAACAGTTGGCGTGGGACAGAGGGTACGACTCCGAAGGCAAGACATGCTACATTTGCTACTACGATGCCGGGAACTGCGCTTATGTTGGTTTCATGACACGTTTCCGCGGGCGGATAACTCTTTCCACCTAAACTCCAAGGTTGTTTTATTTGAGGGAAATCCTTCGCCCTCAAAATGGCGACAACCGCGAACCGTTTAATTGCATGATTTCAATCTTTTAAATTTGTGTGAAATCATGATTTTATCACACAAACGTTTTTATACCTGTCTGGTCTTTGCATGCAGTTCTTTTCACGCATGTCTCAGTTCCGAATGTTTAATGCACCGGCAGTTTGTAGCTCAAGTGGCTTTGGGAGCCACAGAGAAAATTTTTGTAGCGGGGGAGCCGGTGTGCAGTCTTAGTACCCTCGGGGAAAAGTCTGTGTGCTGGCCGGTGTGTCCTAGGCCCGCTGCATGCGCCAACAGGAGCTGTGGAACGTTGATCTTGATTCCTCTGGTCGCTCCGGCAGTCGCTCTCCATCAACAGTGAGCCTGGTTAGTCGGCACGTGCATCAACTCGATTTGCAGCTGCGCACCCTTACCGCCCACGTGACAGCCTGTGAGCGCCGTATTCGCGAGGTGGAACATCAGCTTGCCGAGCTCCAGCAAGTGCGCGAACCGCAGAGTGCCTCCTTTTGGGATTCCTTCAGGGCTTGCTTTTCTCGTTCCTAAAATGAGTGACGCTTGTACCGAGTCCCAACGGGCATTCTTGGACAATTTGCAAGAGAGCTTGCGTGCTTCTCGTGAGATTCAGCAGCCTGTTGCTGGCCCGCCTCCGTGGTCGCAGGCCTTCTCAGAGTCAGGTGCGCCGGCCCCCAGTTTTCCGCACGAGAGAGACCGCTCTCGTTCCAGATCCAGGAGCCCGCCACGGCGTGCTCCGTCAGGGGGCTCTCTTCTTGCTCAGGTTCTTCGCGAGGCTGCCACTGCCCTTGAACAGCAGGTTCCAGCTTCTGAGTTCAGGCTTTTGCACTATCGGGTCTCTTCTGCTGAGGGCCGCTTGCAGCATTTGCTCCTGGAGGATGAAGGTGCGGTCCGCCGCCTTGGCGAGGACCCTTCCTACACAAGTGCGTTCTTCTTACTCAGCAGTGCAATCCAGAGTTTGACTCAGGGGCTCGAGCAGCAGGCTTCGCGCATTGCTGTTCTCGAGGCTGCGGTGCTGGCCCTTCGCGGCGCTGACCCTAATCCCTAACCTGCCTCAGCCGATGCCCTTGCTTTCCGGCGGACCCCCAACCCTGGATCGTGCCACGCGGCCTCCTGAAGGTCGCCTCTTTTCCAGGACTCCGCTACAATTTTGAGCTCAGGAGGACATCGTGCTAGAAAGCTCAGCGCTGTGCCCCGCAGTCTTGCGTGTTGCCTTGATTGCACATGTTGCAAGCCTTCGAAAACTTGGCTGAGCTTCGTCATGCAAGTTTTGTTTCAAGCTGTTGACCCAGGCTTTGTTCTGCCATGGAATCCTTTGCGGCCGATTCCTGTGAATTAAGGGGTTCTACGGCCCAGGAACCTCCGCAGGAAGCCCCGGCTGAAGGAGTCCCTATTCAGCCAGAGCCAGACCAAAACTCTCATCTTTCAGAAGGACAGCCTCGTTGCGAAAGCCCCGTCCGGTTGGAGGACGAACAAGGCGATCTCGAGTTTCAACAACATCTTGACGATTTGCTGTCCCGGGCTGGAAGTGACGCGAGGGACCAACTTGATCTTCAGGAGGCTGATGACGGCACCTGCTTGGGAGTGAGTGGCTGGAGCGATCTCGGTTCCGCAGCCGAGGAAGCTTGGTACGGCGATGTGCGCCGGCCTGCCAGTGACGAAGCTGAGGCTTCAGTGTGGTCAGTTGTTGAACGTGGACCCGAAGCTCCGAAACTCTTGGCTTCGCCTATGGACGACAGGGATGTGCAAAGGGTTGCGGCGGAGCTTGAAAGGAAGCAGGCTGCCGAGACAGTGCCGAAACAAGCCTGGGAGCTCCCAGGCAGATTGAGCTACGCTTGGGAAGTTAAGAGACCTTTGAGGCTGATTGGCATCCCCGAGGTTGCTACCTCACTGGACCCCGAGCCGGTATTGGAGACGGAGCTTAATCTGAAGCTGAACCCCATGGTTCGAAAATACTTGGAAAGGATGCCTGTGCAGAGGTCCGAGGAAGAGGCTAGATCACACGCGCTAAAGAACTTGAAGTTTATGATCCTCTTCGACGTCGAGGCCACTCAGCTGGGGATGAGCCTAGCAGGCTTGGTCGGTCGTGCGGCTGAAGAAGACGAGATCAAAAGCTCTTTCGTGGCGGCTTTCCGCTTGAAGGCCACCAGCACCCTATGCAAGAGAACTTCGGCCCTTCTGAAGTTCTTTAGGTGGGCACTGAACGGCTCCCTGCACTCGCCGCTTTCTTTCGGTGAAAAGCACCTCTTCGACTACATGAAGGTTTTCCAGAGTGGCCAAGGGGGCCCCACTTCGGCCTCCCAGTTCCTGGAAGCTCTTCGCTTCTTGCATGGGGTGGCCGTCTTGAGGCACGTCGCCCTCGACGACTGCATCAGTGCAAGGGTCAAGGGTTTGGCAGCAGACCTCTACCTGACAAAGGCCCCCCTAAATCAACGGGATGAGCTCACTCTTAAGATGGTCGTGGCGCTGGAAACGGCTATCGACATGGAGAACGACCGAGACGCTTGTATCATGGGGCAGCACCTATTTTGCCTACACTCGGGGGCGAGGTGGACGGATTCGCAAAGGCTGAAGTCAATCACCGTGCAAACCTCCCATGGCGAGACCTTTGTGATTGCGGAAGGCCTCACCTCGAAGACTTCGAAGACTCAGGAGGCCAAAACCCGGCTGCTGCCCTATGCAGCGATTGGATCGGGTGTAAAGCTTCCGTGGGCAAACCGTTGGCTCGAAGCTCGCCAAAACCAAGGATTGAAGCTTGGGGCCTTCGCCCTGCCGGGCTGGTCGGAAACTTCCGGAGAATGGACTTCCCTGCCTATGTTAGCGGGGGAGGCTACCTCTTGGTTGCAAGATTTCCTCTTGAGGGCTGGCTTTGAAGAGGAAGAAGTCCTGAAGCGCGGCTCCCACTCGCTGAAGGCGACGCTTACTACTTGGACCTCCCGGTGCCCGACGGTCTCTTTCTCCTCTGGTGACCAGAGGTTGGTGGGACATCACGTGAAGCCCAAAGACAAGTCTCCCTTGATCTACTCTAGGCAGGCATACACCGCTCTCTACGGCAAGATCCTCGCGATGTTCATCGACATTCGTGAGGGACGCTATGATCCGGATTTGCCGGAGGTTGATAGAGTCCTCGCTGCAGCCGCTGAAAACTCGCATAGAAGGCCAACTGAGCCTAAGGCAAACACGATCCCGCCCGCAATCGGGCCTCTCGATGAGGCTAGCGGAGAGGAGGGTGGCTCGACTTCCGAAGGGAGCGAGGAAGCACTCTCGGGGGAAGACCGAGCCGATGTGGCGAGAGCACCTTTTCAGCAGCCGGTGGACTTGGAACTTGTTTACGTGCACCGGGTGTCAGGCGTTGTTCACTGCCTGAAGGACCCTCGAAGCACGGATTTCTTTTGTGGTCGTTTCTTGACCGCAGCGTACATGAAATTCGGAAGGGCCGGCGCGGCAGCAGCAGATCCAGATTGCTGCATTCAGTGCCGGAGAGCGCGCGACCGGGAGCCGGTTTGAGGCGAGCTTTCGACGATCAGAGGAGATCTGGGCCTTGGCCCATCCTCGCACCTTTGCCTGCATGCAGCTTAGGCAAAACATGGTGTGTCGTCGGTCTCAGTGACAGCCTGCAGTTATCGCACGAATTTCTGTTTGTGTGAGGCGCTTGACTCAAGTCACTTAGCGCTAGAGGGTTGCGAGCATGGCCGGAGTGACATTGGACTCGGAAGCAGCCTTTAAAGAACGTGCTTTGAAGGTGGGACTCTCTGCTGCAAATCACGCCACCCTGGAAGCGCAGGGATACAGCACTTTTGGCGCCTTGGCTTTCGCAGTTTCAGCCTCGCCCAACAGCGTCAGCGAGGAAGAGGTCAAGGAATGGATTCGTGCAGTCTTCACACCGGCACCCGACCACCACCAGGTTTCCTGCTTGCGACGTTTGCTTTTCGAGGCCCAGGCCCTCTCAATCAGTGACATGAAGAACCGAGTGGAGCCTTCAAACGATTTCGTCACCAGGAAGATGCCAGTTGCCGAGCGCCTTGCCAGGCAAAAGGCGCAGGAATCCCGGCTCACAGGGATACATTTTTCGCCAGAAACCACACCATCCCATGGTGTGGTAGATCGACTTGTGGAAATGCTTGAAACCGGGACACTCGTCTACCTGCCTCCCGGTAAGTACCTCTCAAGGGCTCAGGAAATTCAGTCGGCCAAAGCAGACAAAGCTTTGTCGATTGATTCAGATGGAAACCTTAAGGTCACTTCCAAGCTTGACAAGTTCGAACATTGTGACACGGGTTCCG
Organism: Symbiodinium sp. CCMP2592; assembly: GCA_905221615.1. Taxonomy (NCBI): domain Eukaryota; class Dinophyceae; order Suessiales; family Symbiodiniaceae; genus Symbiodinium; species Symbiodinium sp. CCMP2592. Next base: position 883,746 of record CAJNDT010001324.1, read on the forward strand.
AGTGGACCCTTCGCCAGGCTTGGGCGCGAAGGAGCCTCGCCTTTGATCTTGCGGGCCTCGCGACATATCAGGCCATGGAGGCTTGGGTGCATAAGCTTTTTGTGACACTTGAGCGGCCTTCCCCTCCTGGCTACCACGGAGTGGCGTTGACTCAAATCGTGGCAGCCGATCGTCACTTGTTCACCCTGGCCGCCTCCAATCTGCTAGGAGCCCTTGCTGCCGCCCCGGGCCGCGTCAAACCGCTTGATGAACAGCTTAAGCTCCTCAGCGATCACAGTGATGTGTTGCAGTTTCTGAATCACCTGCCTGCCCAGAGCTTGCCGTCCAATCCTCTCAAGCGCTCCGAGAAAGGTGACACCCCCAAAGGCCGAGGCAAAGGCAAAGGCAAGAAAGGCAAGGATCGTGGAACTGCTGCTTCCATTACCGTGCCTGAGGGAGCAGTCACTAAGGTGAATGACAAACCTGTGTGTTTCGCCTTTAACTGCGGCTCCTGCAAGTTCAAGGTGTCCAAGAAAGGCAGGTGCGGGCGAGGCTTTCACCTGTGTTGGTGGAAAGGCTGTGGTGGTGCCCACCCGGGGCACGAGTGCACAAAGGCTCGCCCGAATCAGTGAAAGCCCGCAGGGACCGCGGCGCACCCTGTGGATTCCCAGTCGTCGCAGTGCCAGGCAAATGTGCTTGCAGAGCCAAGGGGCCCTCCTTTGCACCCTGCCGAAATCTTTGCAACATCCCTTTTGGAACTTTCTTCGGCCAGTCGTGTAGATTTGCTGAAGCTTTTTGACTTGCTCCCTCACGAGGATGCGCCTACTGCTGGGCGTGCAGAAGCTGGAGGTTTTTCCTTCGGCACCGGCACCTGGGTGCATGGAAACCTTGTGGGATTGCGAAACAACTGCCGCCTTTTCCCTTTAAGCACTAAAGTTTTTACCCGTTTTGTGTTACAGGAGTGCCCCAGCCACTCCTTTTCTGCCATAGTCATCCTTGACAGCGTTTGCACTGTCGCGCACCGCGACACTCATAACCTAGAGTCGGCTCGCAATGCTGTTTTCGGGCTGTCTGATTACTCAGGCGGCGAAGTCTGGGTCCAGAATGCTCAGGGCCTCACGCCCCTGGAGGTGAATGGCAAGAGGCTTCTGGGAGTTGCTTTGCCAACGATCCCGGGCCCTGCTGTCTTCTCAGCCAGATCGGCCCTACATGCAACCTTACCATGGTCTGGCCGCCGTGTAGTCTTAGTTGCATACACAACAAATTTCATCGACAATTTGTCGACCGCTGATGCTGACTTCGCTTCCAGCTTGGGCTTTGCCGCGTGTCAGCATTCTATCCACAAGCTGAGCCGCCAGCCTTTTGCGGTGGAGGTCTTCAGCGGCACCGCTGTTTTGTCTCGGGCCCTCTTCGCCGCTGGCTTTGCACCTCTGGCCGTCGATCACCGGCCTCGCGCCGCTCTTATGCCAACAGTGCGCTTGGATCTCGCTCAAGAGGCCCAGCAAGATCTGCTTATGGATCGTCTTCGGGCAACCCCTCCTGATGCAGTGCATATAGCCCCGCCTTGCGGTACCGCCAGCCGAGCCCGTGAGCGCCCCCTGCCGTCAGCGCTGCTGAAACAGGGCGTTCGAGAGCCCAAGCCCTTGCGATCTGCTCGGTATCCCTTGGGTTTGCCAAGCCTTGACAAAGCCTCATCTCAATACCACCGCGTGCGGCAGGCAAACCTGCTCTACCTCTTCACTTTCAACTTGGTCTGCTGGGCGCTTGAGAATGCTGTGCCTTTCACGCTTGAGAATCCCGCCAACAGCCACTTTTGGGCCGTTTTTGCTTCGCTGGCTCGTGCCCGCCCTAAAGCAGCCTGGCATCGCTTCAGCCACAGAACCTTTCAGGTGGAGTTTGATCACTGCATGTATGGCGGGGCTCGGCCGAAAACTACGCGGTTGCTCACCAATTGCAAGCAGATGGCCGACTTGTGTGCCCGTTGCGATCGCTCTCATGATCACGCCCCTTGGGGGGCTCAGCGCGGGCCCCATGGCTGGGTTTTCGCCACTCACCTCGAGGCATCCTATCCCGTCCAGCTTGCTGAAGCCTTGGCTGCACGCTTCAGCGCCCAAGCTCAGGCCTCTGGCCTCTCCTTTTGCCCGCGGCCGCTGGACGTGCAACATGCTGCTTACGCCGCCCAAGGCGTGCAGCATCGCAAGAGCCAGCCTCTCATCTCCGAGTTTGCCGCCATAAAGCATGTGCCCAAGTCGGCCGTCGACGAATCTTGCATGAAGGTTCTCACGGCCCCAATGATTGGGGTGAAGACGGGGGGCCTGCCGAAACCCTCTGACCATGAGCCTTCGTCCATTGTCGAGCACCCTGGGCCCCCAGAGGGAAACCCTGTCCCCTCGCCTGCCTCTTCGGGTTTAGTCCCCAACCCCTTGTGTGAAACCCCGCGGCACGCAGGACCCGAGCCTGGTGCGGGGCAGGGGATGGTTACCGTTGGGGTTTATCGTAGTCCCGAAGTGTGGGTAAAGGAGGCCCTTAAGCTGCCGCATCCAATGGACTCGAACAACCCTCTGGCCGAAGCCACCATGATGGCCATCAAGGAAAATCTTACTTCGGAGGCTAAGGTGCTTAAGCTTAAGCAAAAGATTGCCCTGACTAAGATGGAGATCCGGGCCAAGCAACTTGAGTCGCAGGAGAGAGCACTGCATCAGTCAAAGCCACCTTGGATGCAAAAAGTCCTCAAAGGAAAGCGCATTCTGTTGCTGCGCGACCTGTTGTCGCAGCACGGCTTTGATGACATGGGGGTCGTGGACCTCGTTAGCGACGGGTCACATCTAGTGGGGTCCGCTCCGAAGCCCGAATGCTTTGAAACGCGCGTCAGGCTGGCAAAGCTCTCTCCCGAGGCCTTAAGAGCTGCAGCCCCGGACTTGAGGAAAGCCATCCTTGCAAATCCCAGGAAAGTCTCTGCGGACGAGGCGGCTGAACTTCGGAAGGTCTCAGATGAAGAGACGGCTGAAGGTTTCCTTACGGGACCGTTCGAGTCCGAGGATGCAGTGTCAGACCACCTCGGAACCCAAGATTGGGTGGCTGTGAGGAGATTTCTCCTTCAGCAGTCCGATAAGAAGCGTCCCATTGATGACGGCCACGAGGCCCACCTCAACGATGCTTATGGTCGGCCATCCGCTTGAGGCTCCAGGATAGTGCGTACTTTACGGCCATGGCACTGGCTGTTGCAAAGATGCAAAAGGACCTGGGTGTGCATGTTCCATGGAAGGTCAAATGCCTAGACTTGTCGAAGGCTTACAAACAATTTTGTGTAAGCGAGCGGGATAGGTGCCTTTCGGTTATAGTCATTTTCGACGAAAAAGGCACGCCAACCTGGTATGTGGCGAACGCCTTAATGTTTGGTGCCGCTGCCAGCGTTTTTAGCTTTAACCGTATAAGTCGGGCCATACATTTCTTGTTCACCAAAGTCTTGAACGTGGTGTGCTCGTACTTCTATGATGACTACCCGATGTTATCCCGCTCCGACATGGCAGAGGCAACTGATGAGGCGTGCGGCCGCATGCTGAGTCTGCTTGGCATCCGATATGCCGAGACGGGGACTGGATCCAAAGGTTTGCCCTTCGATGCATCATGCAGTGTTCTGGGACTCAAAATGACAGTGGAACATCTTCACTTGGGGAAGCTCTCGATTTCAAACAAACCGGGAAGAATAGAGCGGCTCGTGGAGTTGTTTGGCAAGGTCAAAGCCGAGGGATCGATGACAAAGCATTTTGGCCAGGTGTTGCTTGGACTTTTGCGTTTTGCGGCAGGCTCATGTGTGGGCATGTCGCTAAATCACATTTGCGCTGACTTGAATAGGATAGTCCATGGTGAAGCTTTTCCCTCTCCCGAGGAGTTTGCAAAGCTTTGTGATCGGGCTTTGGATTTTCTTGGCAGTGCCCGTCCAAGGGAGGTGAAGGTGTCAGATCGAAAGGAGGTGGTTCACATCTTCACGGATGGGTCTCTTGAAGGCGACTTCGCTGGCATAGGGGCCGTGATGATTGATTCGGCCGACGGCTTCACGCGTGTGTTGCAAGGTGAGCTCCCGCCTGAGCTCAGGAACGCATGGCGAAACGAGGCCAGCGAACACTTGATCTGCCAGGTCGAGTTGTATGCCATTTTCTGTGCAAAGCTTGTTTTCCGGGAACGGCTGGAGGGCAGGCGAGTCGTCTATTGGATAGACAATGAGCCTGCACGTCTGGCCCTTGTGAAGGGCGTGAGCAAATCTTGCATTATGGATCGCATGCTTCGCGAGCTGTGTAGGCTTGAAGACAACATGATCTCCTACGCGTGGTACGCTCGAGTACCGTCGAAGTCGAACATCGCCGACGGACCTTCAAGGGGCAAAGGCGATGATGTGGCCAGAGCGTTGGGCCTGGTCAGTGCAGAGACGTTCCCTGGATGCATTCCATGGCAGCACTTGTTATGGGGGCAATCGGGTGCTGACACATAGCGGATTCTCTTACCGCAAACCGCTTTGTGGAAACTCTACCACACGTGTTATGCACCGAAGCTGTCGGTGCGAAAACCCTTTTCGAACAGCCCCTTTCGAGTGCTCGGAAGAAAAGAGATCGCGACTTCAGTTGTGCGAATATATTCGGGAGCATTTTTGATAACTGGCTCCAATACTTATTATATTCTCGGGCATTCTTTATATTGAGCCCGGATACTGTTTCACGAATCTTTATGCAATATACGGTTCTGGAGTTTTGTGGAAGAGGATGCTTTTGACTCCGGAAGAGCGTCAAGAATGCTACAGAGGGTCAGTCTTGCCCAAGGAAGAGCTCCTGGGTGACACAGTGGAGCTGGCGCTCGGGCTTCTTACAATTGCAATGAGACACCCAAGTCATTTTCCGAATTGGGGTGGCCTTGAGGGAGCAAATGCGTGCGCGAGAGGAATCGAAAGATCATTCTTCCGCTATGCGTCGGCCGAAGCTATCGAGCTGATCACGGTTGACTCCCCGCGCAAAAGGACACCGCCCAAGAAGAATGAAGCAGTCGCTGAGATCGTCAACAACATGTCCGCTGACCTCGTGATTGATTTCAAAGTGATCGTCGATGGTGATATCTACCCTGTAGAGATTACGAGAACCGACGAGACACAGGCCGCTGACAACGTCACGGACGATCCAGGGTTCTCAGTTGCTCCACCAATACCTGCACAGGATGTAGATGTGGATGCGCAACCCGAAGAAGAACAAGGTGCAGAAGGCCCTGATCCCAGGCATGCAATTCGTGAAGGATTTGTCGCGCAGCTTCAGGCCTATGTGGGAGTACTCGCTCAGGGCGAAATGTCGGTCGGAAGCGACCGCCTCACGTTCTGTGTCGCTTGTGGCAGTGATCTACACACTCTGTCCAATTGCACAGAAAATGCTGCGACCCGGGATCTGGTACTTCGAGGCGTCCAGATTATCAAGGAAAGTCTTCTTCGATATCCACGTCGAGTACCTACACAAGAGGCTGAGCCAATGGACGTTGACACCACAGACCATGTGAGTGTTGCATCCTCGGACCGACGACCCAAGGCCAAAGCCCGACCGCGACGCGGAGGCGAAGCCGTACGGAGTGATGTGGTCTTGATCCGTTACGAGAACAAACACAATCTCTGCACGGATGTGGAGAACCGTCGGGGCCTACATGATGCTTGTGGCGTACCACTGCAGGAATCGGGACCAGAGAATAGCCAGCGAGTGGTGGACATCATTGAGCAGCTTTCGGACCATCGCGACCGACGCCTACCTCAACGAGGAGACCGTCCTAGCTTTGCTTACGATGAAAACACTCATAGCTACACCAATCCAGGCTATGAATCCATCGGCGGCGGAAGGCCAATCCGGTGTGGGATTCTCGACCTGATCCCAACCAAGGGTGCAAGCTTCATCAACAATCGATGGGACCTCGTGAACGAAGTTGTCCTTCGCGACATCACCCGTCAGCGCAGCCTGAACGCGGATTGGGCGCTATCATGCATCCAATCTGACCTGCGCCACAGAATCGCCAGGCGCCCAGGCTCGGAATGGCTTGACAACAGGTGCCAGGTGGCATTCAACAGTGTCATCAAATGTGATGAAGGAGGGTGGGTGCTGATCGAAGATTTGGTGAGGCATGAGCCACTATGGACCCATGAAAGCAGACGCATCACCGAAGGGGTCTCAAGGACCGATGACCAACAGAAGAAGAGAGTGTACAATGAAAGACTTCAGCTATTGTTCCAAGGGAACATGATTGCAGCCACGAAACGCAACAAGGCCAAGATTCGGTTGCAGTTCCTGGGTGTGAGAGTGAAGGACCCCGGCACGGAAACTCTTGGATCAGCAGGTTCGAACAGGTTGGTATCGGTTCAGGCCCAGATCACGGAGATCCAGAACAATGATCATTGCCGGCACGGCCAGAGGTACCTGAACATGTGCAACGGCTGGGTGAAGCCATGGGCAGTTCGGGCTACGAGTGGTCACTCTGCGCACTCAGATCCCCAGAACAACTTGCTTCAGTTGGACAAGAACAGGTTCGCAATACCTCCATCTATGACCCTCTTGCAACGTCTTGGAGGTGCGTTCCACGCTACGGCATGCCGCAACTTGGATTCCATTGTCACGCAAGGCATCATGCCTGGTTCGGAGGACCCCTACGGGGACTTCGACCATAGGCGCCAATTCCGAGGCAACCAAGGTGGCAGACTCCACAGCTATTGGGGGGTGTTTGCGCCGTTCGATCACCGGAACGCAACGACCAAGATGCGAGTACATGGACGAGACGCCAAGCACATGCCATTGGCGGTCCTGCATGTCCCATCGCAAGATCTTGCACGAGAGGATGGACGTATCACAGACAGCGGCATCATGATCGTTGGTCGAACGATACCTTTCCATTTCGTCAAGGAGGTATGGTTTTGCGTCCCTGAGCCTCGAGATACACACTCTTTCGCTCTGGTGGAAAAGATCTACGATGAAAGGTTGGAGAAAGAGCTGGTGTTGGACTACAATGCATCACCGTTGCTTCCTGAGTTCGAGAGATACCGAACGCCAAGCAAGATCATGGAATTGCTTTGCGAGCTGCCTCCTGGACCCCACGACACAAGCAAGGAGCAGATCATTCGAGACCTCACGACTGTCCTGGAGTCCCACAGGGAGAACACGGTTCGGCATCACTACATGGACAAAGGAATCAAGTTTGTCATCAAGAATTGGCGACACGAAGACCTACGCAGAGACGAGGATGGACGGAGAATGAGGGTATGCCCGGCATGCTACAACATCGTTCCAGCATGTTTCTCCCGATGCACGTCTTGCTGGTCACAGTTCATTTCGAGCGGATATTACCAAGGTTCTCCACAACGGGAGACTCCTACGGAGATCCCCAGTGACTTCATTGCTCAGACAATGGAAGCCGCAGCAGCCGCAGGGCCTGAGGCGCCCGAAGAGGAGCAGGAAGCCATGGAGGTAGAGACCGTTGCGGAACCTGAGGAAATCCCAGAACCATCTGTCATCGCGGAGGACGATCCAGAACAGGAACCTGATGAAGAAATGGACATAGAGCCTGGAGAGGACTTTGATGACGCAGTTCCAGAAGCAATCGCACAGGAACGTCGTCCCGTCTTCGTCACCGGCCAATCTTTGAACATCGATCCTGAGCTACAACTTGCACGTACCGCCATGCAGCCATCCTACTATTCTGGAAAGCGAAATGCCCATTGCATTGACGCGAACATGACCGCTCTTTCGTACATGGCATACGTGGTATGCAGACCCATCTACAAGGCTTGGTCAGGATTCGCAAAGTGGGCGACTATGCCGTTGTTTCAGATGAGGGAAAGTTTCGCACTTGGCCAACGCTATGATGTGCTTGGAAAGTGGGGATCTTTGGCAGCAGTGGATAGGGAAACGGGTGTGAGCAAGGACGTGACTGATGAGGAGATCATTCGCTTTGCCAAGGAACCTGAGAACCTCAAACAGTATGATCCCAACGGGACTTACACCTTGAAGCGCTTCCGGACGAACCAGATGCTTTCTTTACTTACGCGGGGAGCCAACATGATGGGAATTGGCAGGGACAACTTCAACCCTACTACTTACTTGAAGAGCGAAAGGGATGAAGATGTGAAGGCTATGCACTTCTGTTGCCTGAACGTCCTGTGCGAGGTGATTCCAATGGTGACGGGACATCAACAATTCTCAGTGCTACGACCAACGCCAACTGGACCAGTGGACTTCTTGTACATCGACCCCGTCGGTATTCTGCTGACTCATTCTGATCAATCAGTCCAGACCATCGGCTTGCTGGTGGACCACAGTGTGCAAATGCCTGCGCATTTCATGGACAGATTGAACAGATCCAAGGCTGAGAGACAGCAAAACCCGACGACCAAGCGTATGGAAGCCCTACACCACATTTCGGCCGCTGACTATCTTCCTCCAGGTGGTACATCCATCCTGGACACGCCTGTCACTACGGAGGAACGTGAAAGCGCTTCTTCATCCAAGGGACCTTCAAAAGGGCGTGGAAGAACCGGAGGTGAGCAACATGGAGGCTGGAACTCCAACTCCTACTACGACTACACCGCCGGCAAAGGCCGAAACAAAGGCAAGGACAAGGGAAAGCATCGGGAACAGTATCCAGAGCAAAACCTCCGGCCCTGGGACCGCGATCCTGCGACCACGCGAAGATGGAGGTGAATCAACGCTTGGTCTTCCTCGCCTATCAGTTCGTGACCTCTGAGCTTCGCCCATGGAGTGCCATCGCGAATGCTTCTTTCTTCGGTGACGCCTGATTCTTTTGCCATTTCAGGGGATCGTTACTGACGTAGATGAGTGTCACAACGTTTCTAATTGGGATGCAAAGCTCTGATTTTCAATGTCAACGTTGCGGCGGAACATTTTCTGTTGTCCTATCGTGCCATCTTCCAGGTGAGCAGCGTCGGAGACGCAACTCATGGGGGGTGCGAACGGACTGCGATGCCTTGTCAAGTTCTAAGGTGTCACTATAAGAGCGGTGAGCAAGACCGTGTAAAGTGCAGGAGAAGGGGGCACGCTACGCGTCCCTCGACTCTAGGGGGCATGCTACGCATCCCTCGTCTTTACCTTTCTATGTGACCGCCAACGCAACGTTTGGCTCAAGTCAATGCCCATAGCTAAGTGCTATATGTGTCTTCTATCCCGAGCAATCAGAGCTATCCCGTTGCACAGACGAACCGCCGCCGGCAGTGAGTGCAAAAGGAACGGCCGCCGGTTCTGCCTGCATAGGATCGCACGTGTGGAAGTAAGAGGGAGAGACAGGGTCCAGTCTGTGGAGAGTGCTGGCCAGCCACACCTACATTCATTACAGCTCTGGTGGGGAGAGCAGCAACCAAGTCGAGATCAATCCCCCACGCACTACTACTACTACTACTACTACTACTACTACTACTACTACTACTACTACTACTACTACTACTACTACTACTTTCTACTATTACTACTACCACCACTACCGCTCCCCTTTTTTTATTACTACTGCTACTACTACTGCTGCTGCTACTACTCGTACTACTCCTACTACTACTACTACTACTACTACTATTACTACTACTACTACTACTGCTACTACTACTACTGCTGCTACTACTACTACTACTACTACTACTACTACTACTATTACTACTACTACTACTATTATTTTCAATTGAACGCTGCGCGAGCGTGCTCTGCGCTTTGCGGGCGCCTTTGGTCTCGTGCACTCGTGAAACTGCTTCTAGCATGCATCGCTCAGATCTCTCTAATCAGCTCGAACTTGACAGACTACTGCTACAAAAGCTTCCTCCTCCGACACCTTGGTGTGAACAGACGCGTCCATCTGTGCACCTGTCTCAACAATTAGGCCGTACCTCGGGCGAAGCCGACACCTGGAGTATCCGTCTCGTGGCGTCCCACACGGATTACTCATGTTGAAGACAGAAGGCCGTAAGGGTCATGTGCTCATGACCGCATGTACCTGAAAACAACTCCGGTAGAGTGAGGCTTTGGGCAGCTTGGACGTGGGCAACTCGCTGAAGAGCGAAGTGCTGTTTTAAGCGAGGTTAGCACGCGGTTCACAGGCTTCCGAAGAGATTTGCTAAGCGTCGGAAGAGTGCCGAATTCCCTGAGTCTGTGACATAAGGGATCAAAGAGTCTGTGACATATTCCTGCCCTCACTGGTCATGACCTTTTGGCCACTGCTGAGAGTAACTGTGCCAGGACCACTGCTGCCACCAGTCCCAGTCGTCTTCTTGAGATGAGCGTGCCTGTCTGGCCCACTGGGTCGAGGAAGATGAGGAGGGGCCATCGCGCTGTCGCTTGCCTTCTGTATCAGCCTCCTGCATCTGTGGGCGCTTGTTGGGGGCAGCAGCAGCCAGTTTGGCCATGCGCTTGTCCTCCTCGTGCCCCTTGTCGTGCTGGATCCGCATCTTCATGATGGAGTAGGCATTTTTGTCGGGTTTGACCCTAAAGACACGAGCTGGGAGTCCGGCTGATTTGGCCGTCTCATTGTAGACTGCCACGATGGTGGTGGCGATCATGTTGAACTCGACCCACGAGGGGAAGTGCTGCTGAAAGGCCTTTTCGTCCCACATCTTGTTGAAGCAGGCGTGGATAAGGCCATGCACCTTTGTGGGGGCATCCAGCTCGCGATAGGCGTCTCCCGCGCCTGTGGCTATAGTGACCTTCCCATCGCTGGTGAGGACCCGCCTCACCGACATGGCGGTGTCCCATGTGAGGCCTGTTTGCGTCCTTACCGACTTGATGGCAGAGAACAGCGGGGGAACTTCGCGGAGTGCTTCCATCCTGGTAGACCAAAGGGTCTGTTGCTCATGGTTGGTGAGGCCGCCAAGAATGACCGGAGCCACCAGGATGTTGATGGAAGCCAAGGCCCGAATCCAGTCCTGGTGGGACTGGGAGCTCAGCAGCTGAGCCAGCTCCGGCCGCGTGTAACGTACTGTCTGTTGTGGAGCCGGCTGTGGGACATAGCCGACGAGTTCCGCATTGGATTCCGGAGGCTCATATGCTGACGGGGGGCGGGAAGAAGGAGGAGGGGGCGTGTGGGAACGCGGAGCGGCCTGGGTGGCAGGGGCTGGGGAAGAAGCGGACTTGGGAGGGTGTGGAGGGATCGGGGAAACAGGGATCGCCGGAGGGGGAGCTGGAGCTGCCGAAGAGGAAATTGGAGGCTGAGGGCACTGGGTGGGCACCATGGACGGTGGGGCCTTAGCCGGAAGCGCTGGGGC
>CAJNDT010001324.1:895090-990090 GCA_905221615.1 Symbiodinium sp. CCMP2592
CTTCGCGACATCACCCGTCAGCGCAGACTGAACGCGGATTGGGCGCTATCATGCATCCAATCGGACCTGCGCCACAGAATCGCCAGGCGCCCAGGCTCGGAATGGCTTGACAACAGGTGCCAGGTGGCATTCAACAGTGTCATCAAATGTGATGAAGGAGGGTGGGTGATGATCGAAGATTTGGTTAGGCATGAGCCACTATGGACCCATGAAAGCAGACGCATCACCGAAGCGGTCTCAAGGACCGATGAGCAACAGAAGAAGAGAGTGTACAATGAAAGACTTCAGCTATTGTTCCAAGGGAACATGATTGCAGCCACGAAACGCCACAAGGCCAAGATTCGGTTGCAATTCCTGGGTGTGAGAGTGAAGGACCCCGGCACGGAAACTCTTGGATCAGCAGGTTCGAACAGGTTGGTATCGGTTCAGGACCAGATCACGGAGATCCAGAACAATGATCATTGCCGGCACGGCCAGAGGTACCTGAACATGTGCAACGGCTGGGTGAAGCCATGGGCAGTTCGGGCTACGAGTGGGCACTCTGCGCACTCAGATCCCCAGAACAACTTGCTTCAGTTGGACAAGAACAGGTTCGCAATATCTCCATCTATGACCCTCTTGCAACGTCTTGGAGGCGCGTTCCACGCTACGGCATGCCGCAACTTGGATTCCATTGTAACGCAAGGCATCATGCCTGGTTCGGAGGACCCCGACGGGGACTTCGACCATAGGCGCCAATTCCGAGGCAACCAAGGTGGCAGACTCCACAGCTATTGGGGGGTGTTTGCGCCGTTCGATCACCGGAACGCAACGACCAAGATGCGAGTACATGGACGAGACGCCGAGCACATGCCACTGGCGGTCCTTCATGTCCCATCGCAGGACCTTGCACGAGAAGATGGACGTATCACAGACAGCGGCATCGTGATCGTTGGCCGAACGATACCTTTCCATTTCGTCAAGGAGGTATGGTTTTGCGTCCCGGATCCTCGCGATACACACTCTTTCGCTCTGGTGGAAAAGATCTACGATGAACGGTTGGAGAAAGAGCTGGTGTTGGACTACAATGCATCACCGTTGCTTCCTGAGTTCGAGAGATACCGAACGCCAAGCAAGATCATGGAATTGCTTTGCGAGATGCCTCCTGGACCCCACGACACAAGCAAGGAGCAGATCATTCGAGACCTCACGCCTGTCCTGGAGTCCCACAGGGAGAACACGGTTCGGCATCACTACATGGACAAAGGAATCAAGTTTGTCATCAAGAATTGGCGACCCGAAGACCTACGCAGAGACGAGGATGGGCGGAGAATGAGGGTATGCCCGGCATGCTACAACATCGTTCCAGCATGTTTCTCCCGATGCACGTCTTGCTGGTCACAGTTCGTTTCGAGCGGATATTACCAAGGTTCTCCACAAAGGGAGACTCCTACGGAGATCCCCAGTGACTTCATTGCTCAGACAATGGAAGCCGCAGCAGCCGCAGTGCCTGAGGCGCCCGAAGAGGAGCAGGAAGCCATGGAGGGAGAGACCGTTGCGGAACCTGAGGAAATCCCAGAACCATCTGTCATCGCGGAGGACGATCCAGAACAGGAACCTGATGAAGAAATGGACATAGAGCCTGGAGAGGACTTTGATGACGCAGTACCAGAAGCAATTGCACAGGAACGTAGTCCCGTCTTCGTTACCGGCCAGTCTTTGAACATCGATCCTGAGCTACAACTTGCACGTACCGCCATGCAGCCATCCTACTATTCTGGAAAGCGAAATGCCCATTGCATTGACGCGAACATGACCGCTCTTTCGTACATGGCATACGTGGTCTGCAGATCCATCTACAAGGCTTGGTCAGGATTCGCAAAGTGGGCGACTATGCCGTTGTTCCAGATGAGGGAAAGTTTCGCACTTGGCCAACGCTATGATGTGCTTGGAAAGTGGGGATCTTTGGCGGCAGTGGATAGGGAAACGGGCGTGAGCAAGGATGTGACTGATGAGGAGATCATTCGCTTTGCCAAGGAACCTGAGAACCTCAAGCAGTATGATCCCAACGGGACTTACACCTTGAAGCGCTTCCGGACGAACCAGATGCTTTCGTTACTTACACGGGGAGCCAACATGATGGGAATTGGCAGGGACAACTTCAACCCTACTACTTACTTGAAGAGCGAAAGGGATGAAGATGTGAAGGCTATGCACTTTTGTTGCCTGAACGTCCTGTGCGAGGTGATTCCGATGGTGACGGGACACCAACAATTCTCAGTGCTACGACCAACGCCAACTGGACCGGTGGACTTCTTGTACATCGACCCCGTCGGTATCCTGCTGACTCATTCAGATCATTCAGTCCAGACCATCGGATTGCTGGTGGACCACAATGTGCAAATGCCTGCGCATTTCATGGACAGATTGAACAGATCCAAGGCTGAGAGACAGCAAAACCCGACGACCAAGCGTACTGAAGCCCTACACCACATTTCGGCCGCTGAATATCTCCCTCCAGGTGGTACTTCCATCCTGGACACGCCTGTCACTACGGAGGAACGTGAAAGCGCTTCTTCGGCCAAGGGACCTTCAAAAGGGCGTGGGAGAACCGGAGGTGAGCAACATGGAGGCTGGAACTCCAACTCCTACTACGACTACACCGCCGGCAAAGGCCGAAACAAAGGCAAGGACAAGGGAAAGCATCGGGAACAGTATCCAGAGGAAAACCTCCGGCCCTGGGACCGCGATCCTGCGACCACGCGAAGATGGAGATGAATCAACGCTTGGTCTTCCTCGCCTATCAGTTCGTGACCTCTGAGCTTCGCCCATGGAATGCCATCGCGAATGCTTCTTTCTTCGGTGACGCCTGATTCGTTTTCCATTTCAGGGGATCGTTACTGACGTAGATGAGTGTCACAACGTTTCTAATTGGGATGCAAAGCTCTGATTTTCAATGTCAACGTTGCGGCGGAACATTTTCTGTTGTCCTATCGTGCCATCTTCCGGGTGAGCAGCGTCGGAGACGCAACTCATGGGGGGTGCGAACGGACTGCGATGCCTTGTCAAGTTCTAAGGTGTCACTATAAGAGCTGTGAGCAAGACCGTGTAAAGTGCAAGAGAAGGGGGCACGCTACGCGTCCCTCGACTCTAGGGGGCATGCTACGCATCCCTCATCTTTACCTTTCTATGTGACCGCCAACGCAACGTTTGGCTCAAGTCAATGCCCATAGCTAAGTGCTATATGTGTCTTCTATTCTGAGCAATCAGAGCTATCCCGTTGCACAGACGAACCGCCGCCGGCAGTGAGTGCAAAAGGAACGGCCGCCGGTTCTGCCTGCATAGGATTGCACGTGTGGAAGCAAGAGGGAGAGACAGGGTCCAGTCTGTGGAGAGTGCAAGCCAGCCACACCTACATTCATTACAGCTCTGGTGGGGAGAGCAGCAACCAAGTCGAGATCAATCCCCCACGCATCCCACACCACAGCACCATTGCAGAGACCGAAGCGATACTACATGACTGGGGGAGCACACCGGCACTGTCTACTACCAAAGCAATCCTGGGGCTGGACGCGAATGAGCAATTTCACCAACATACCAACGAGAGCCACCCACACACGCGTACGGGCAGAGGCGAGGCATTCCTGTCGTGGGGGAGCACAGTTGGACTCAGACTACCGCCACAAGCCATGCACATCCCCAGCTACTACCCCTACAACACAGCACTCGAGCCACGCAGGCTCGACTACCTTCTGCTCAAGCAAGGTCACAGCCTACAAATCGGCCCGCTGCCAGCCAGAGACATGGCGAGATCCGACCATGAACCCATACTCGGGCAGATCAAAGCCAAACCCATCAGCAGACCAAGACCTCACCGACTAGCGGGAGTACGGCACCTACACCCACCGCCAGGCACCTCCATCCGGGACCACCTGGACGCCCAAACAACACAGCCACCTGGAGACCGACACCACCAGATCGCAGAGCTCTGCAAAAGCACCGCACCCTCAAAGCACTCCGTAGACAAGCCCACAATACACCACCAGGACCGGAGCGCAGAACAGCATGGAAAGCCGTCCAGCGTCAGCTCAAGGCAGAACGCAAGCAACACAAAGAAGAACTTATTACCCGAGCAAGCACCAAGGACTGGCCAGCCTACCGACAACACAAGCACCACAGCAACAAAAAGGGAGATTGGATTGCGCTACTGACTGATGCACACGACTGGCAGCAAGCGCTGCTACGTCACTTCGAGGGCATCTTCAAGAAAGCTGATGGGGAAGCCAAGTCCCAAGCCTTTGCAGACATGCACCTGAGGCTGTCGTATCGCTGCAAGGCCACACCCTGGGTACCATTCACCATGGCAGAACTCTTGATCGTCAGCAGCAGGTGGGGAAAGCACAAAAGCACCGGGGTGGATGGCATTGCACACGAAGCATTCCAACTCCTCATCCACCGCCCGATTTGGGGGGGAAGAGTGCTGGCAATGCTCAACGAGGCCCTGTACACAGGCAAACTCCCAGCACTCGTCGAACGGGGGCTGACGATCCTGCTCCCGAAAGGGGGGAAGCCAGCCAACTGGAGCGACACCCGACCCATTACCCTCAGCAGCACAGTGCTGAAAACCCTCGCACAGCTGCTCCTACACCGAGGGGGGAGATGCCTCAACCACCTGCATACCTACCAATGGGCGGCACCACACAAACAGGGGGTGGAACTCATCCTCACATTGAGGAAAGTAGCCAGAACGGGGGCAGATTGGGGGGAGACTTCTGGATTATCAAGCTCGACCTCCAAAAAGCCTTCGACTCCGTGGCCCAGGATAGTTTGGGGGGGCTCGTCACCGACGAGATTGGACCCACATTCCCCTGAGAGGCCCGTCTATGGCTAGCACTGCTAGACGCCCGCCGCATCCACATCGCCACAGACAAGGGGGAGGTTGCGGTTGACCAAACCAACGGGGTCAGACAAGGGTCACCCGACTCTCCAGTGCTCTTCGCCGCCAGAGTTGCCCAGATCCTCGAGCACACCCTACTACGTACCCAAAGCCAATCCCGAGGGGGACCCTCCCTTTCTTACCGCCACCACCCCACCACAAGGGATCGTTTATGGACGATACCTACCTGTGGGGGGAGAACCCCCACCACCTCCAAAACACCTTACACCTCCTGGAGACCATCCTGCACAGGCACGGGCTCAGCATTAACCCCAAGAAGACACACATCATCAGCAACAACCCCAAGAGCACTGTCACCTTCACAGTGGGGGGACAAACCAGAAACCGGAGACACACCACTCCGAGTGCTAGGCTCACCTGTAAGCTTCCGGGGGAGCACACCCCAGCTCATTGCCGAAATGAGCAGCCGAGCCCGCACAGCCTACGCACAGAACAGACAACTTCTCAGCGCAGACACACCAGCAGGACCAAGACTGCAGCTGCACGACACGCTCGTCCGACAGAGTGCCTTGTGGGAGAGCGAAACATGGCCAGTGCAAGACAACCTTCTCAAAGCCGCAAACACACAGCAACTCACCCAACTTCGCAACATGACAGGGGGACGTAGAAAGCCAGGAGAGCAGTGGAAGCACTGGAACCAGAGAAGCCTCAGACAAGCCAGATTACTACTTCACAGAAGCAAAACCACACGATGGTCCACACACATACTACGTTCCATATGGCGCCTATGGGGGCACGTGATCCGTGGAGGCGGCGTCACTCGGGAAATGCTGCTGTGGCGGGGGCTCTCCTTCTGGAGGCAGGAACAACGGAAAACACCAGCGGAGGGGGCTCGTCATGCGGCCAGATTCTGCAGCGCGCTGGACACTGAGAGGCAGATCGCAGCAATCGGGGGAGAAGACTGGCCCACCAAGGCCATGAACAGGAAAGCCTGGCAAGACCTCGAAGCAGACTTTGTTGAAGCCTTCGACGTAGAGTAGGCCACAGGCAAGCAACCACAACTAGCAAACCTTGCGCCAGGCAGACAGCGCAGCACCACCCACCCTCAGCCACTCAACGACTCCACCCCAAACTCTACACCCACCGAACAATGCACCACCACACAACACTCCACACTCAGCGATCGCGAATGACCCCACAACCCAAGGGAGACAGCGAGGAGCAGAGAGAGGAGAGTGTTCACCATCAAGTGCATGACAGTCCAGACATGTTCTTCAGTTGTTACAGTACAGTTACATGTGCAAGCCACCTTTCGGTTGTTGCACTGCAGTTGCATGTACAAGCTCACTTGTGTACCAGCGATCCACGGGGGCACACTGCCACGCTGCCGTTGCAGCTCAGCCCATCTGCCCGGAGCTCAGCGTGAAGCACCAGCACCATGGCAGGAAGAGCACTCACAGTGTTGACCCTCCTGATGGGGGCGCTACCGGCGCTCTTGTGGGGAGCACAGAGAGGCGGCCAAGGACCGCCACCAGAGCCACACGACACGCGGGGGACCAGAATGGGGAACCCGCGAGAAGTACAACAGACGATCGAGCCAGTCAACGGAGCAGGACCACTACCACCAACACTACACAAAGCAGCCGGGGAAGCAGCGGGGCGCACGCCCAGAGAGACGACCACCACGCAGCGAGACCGAACGCCACCGGGAGGCAGAGGAGGCCTCCCAGGGGGCACGCAGCCAGGACACACAAACCCACAGCGACAGCAGCCACACCAACCCATGCCGCCACCACAACAGCCCGGGGGCCACCAACAGCATGCTGCAGCCCAAAGTTCTCAGCCACAAGCACCACAACAAACCACACCCCAACAGACCACAGTCGCCTCCACAGCGGCCGACGACTACGACCCATGGCACCTCAGCGACTCCGAGCAAAACCCACAGCCACCACAAGAACAACAACCTCACCAAGGACAATCACCACAACAACCACCACCACAACAACCAGCACAAGGGCAGCATGCCCACGGACAACCACAGCCACCGCAACCACAAAGGCGACAGGCTCACGGGGGACAACAGCCACATCAACCGCCACCGTCGCATTACCACAGACCCAACAATGCCCACTACGCGCCACCGTGGGAAGCAACCACCGACCCCTGGCATGAAGCCGGGGAGCTAGCACCGGAAGAACAAGTCGGCAGATACCCAGGCATGCCCTCTACCAAGAAGCAACAGCAGAGTGTTCCCAAACTCCAACTACCGACCAAAGGGGGAACACAACATCCACAACAACCACCACCCAATCCACAGCAACCTCCACAACAACCACAACCTCAGCCACCGCAACCCACCGACCCCCAAAACACAAGACAACCTCCCACCAAGAGAGCCAACAGATTCACAAGCTCTGCAGCACACAGGGAGGCCAGAAGAGAAGCCGAAAGAGCCGCAGCGGGGGTGGGTCGCAGTCCATTGGAAGGATGTGGCTGCCATCGGCATGTGGCCGGTTCCGTCCCCCGCGGTAGCCACCCAGGGGGGTAGCCATGGTACCTGTGGTGTTGCTGGCATCGTGTTGCTCCCATATGCCGGTGGTTGCTGCTGTAGGTGTGGAGCTTCTCCGCCATGTGTTTGCTGCGCTGCGCTGGGGTGTATCTGCTGTTGCGTGCGTGGGGTATGGCTGCCGGGTGGTGGTTGCTGCGGTGGTGGTGCTGGGGTCGGACCTGTTGGTGCCCCGGTCCGTGGCTTCGCGTCTTTTCCTTGAGGTTGCATTTGTGTGGCCTGTTGCCACAGTAGGAGGCAGAGTGTTGCTGCCAGGCATCTGCGTGTTTGTGGCATGCTGTTCATCCTCTGTCGTGCTCTGCCCTGCGGTCTCTCTCGTCGGGGAGTGCTTTGTCTTGAAAAGTTCGCCTTATTGCAATCTCGGGCTTAAGTGAGGCTTCCAGGTTCGAAGTTGTACGGGTGGTCGGGAAAGTTAAAGATATTGTTCAGGTAGTCGTCAAGGTGCATGTAGGTCAGCATGAGCGTGTAGTACATCGTGATCATGTAGTGAGTCACATGCAGCATGTCATCGTCAGAGCGGAGTGGTGGCGGCGCGGCGAAAAGTTGACAAAGTGCATCCCTCAGTGTCACTGGCACTGCGAGGCTTGCGGGGTAGTCGGAGAGGTTTGGGAGTGCTTTCGAAAAGGTTCGCATGTGGGAGGTTCTCAGACATGTCGTGAATGTTGGCATAGACTGGCACCGATCCAAAACAACATGTTGCACTCGGCGAAGCTGAGGAGGCGTGCTAGTTTTTACTTCTGCTTCAGTCCCTGCACTGGCCTGGCTACAAGTGAGGAGGGTACAATCCCCTGAGCCCGGGATCGTCTTGCGTGCACACTTCCCGGTATAGGTGTCGGTAAGCATGTCGTAAGTGCTGGGAGGCTTCCTTTCGTGACGAGAAATCATCCAGCTTCACCGAACTCCATCGTGCTTGATCATTCGCGGTCTCTTCGGCCTCTTCCTCCGGGCCTTGGTGGTGTTCTCCCCCGGCCTGTTCGGTGCCAGGTTCTCGAGCTGCGACTGATTGCCAGAGGTCCAAGGCACGTCGAACCGTTCGACGAATTTTTCCCCCAGGGTTTCTTCAAACGAGACGGTCTTGAGCAACGTCTTGCCATGCTTCGCCTGCGATGTCACTGATCTGTCGTTCCACATCCAGCAGTGGGTGAAAGCGGCTGGCGTGTCTTTCCCCGCCCCAGCTTTGTGGCACAGATTGTTCAACACGCCACCAACGGAGATCACGCCAACGTAGCATCTTGGAGGCCACCACGTCCCCGTGTGCAATGTGTCCCATGAGTCCCCAGATTTGCTGAAGGATAAAACTGCTCCATCGGTCAATTTTGCTTTGGTGAAGTTGCAAGCGAGCTCTTCTCATCGTTCTAACGTTCCAATCTGGCCAGGACTCCCCCGCTTGGCGCGGGGGGGACATCATCGCCCGCGCGTGGAGAAGTTGCAGAGTGTTAGCGGCTTTGAGCACGTAGTCGACGCACGGCCACGTTTCGCAGGCCCATAATGCGCTCTGTCTGACCAGTACTGTGTGGAGCTGCAAGCGACTCTTGAGGGGGGCCTTTGACATCAGTGTCCCCCTGTGCTTGCCGAAGGCTCCCTGCATTTCGGCTACCAGGATCGTGGGCGAGCTGGCGAAGCAGACTGGGCTTCCCAGTGTGCGAATGACGTGCTTGGGCCCTTTGCTCTCCACTGTGTTCCCTGCCACTTGGAAAGGAACTCCCCCATTCTGGTTGTCGATAATCTCTGTCTTGTCGGGGTGGATGTCCAGGCCTTTGGGAGGTAAGTTCTCCCCCAGTCTATCCAGCATGGCTTGTAGGTGTCTTCTCGTAGTTGACCAGATATAGCTGTCATCCATATAGCAGCACCCGTCTTCCGGTGGCGGTTCCCCGAAAGTGCACTTGGCGGGGGCTGCTTGTTGGATGGAGCTCTCCAGTTCGAGAGCGACGACCCTTCCGAAGGCGATGGGGCGGTCTGGGCTGCCTTGTCGTACTCCGTTGGTCTGGTCCACCACGAAGTTTTCCCCGCGAAAGTGGATGGTGACTTCTCGGGCGTGAGTAGTTGTACCCATGCTCTGGCTTCCCAGGGTGCTCCCCCGTCTTCCCCCACATCCTTGGCGATCTGCTCGGCGAGGGCTTCTTGGTAGATGGAGTCGAAGGCTTTACGGATGTCCAATTTGGCAATGTACATGGGAATCCCCCAGTCATGTGCTGTCCTGCATACTTTTCGAAGCATCATGATGAGTTCCACTCCTTGTCGATGTCGTCGTGACCATTGCAACCTTGAAGGGCCTTGTACCAGGTGGGCTGTCCTGTGTATAATCAGCTGCGAGAAGGTCTTAAGCAGGGTGGAACTGAGCGTGATGGGCCTCGTTTCCCCCCAAGTATGGGGGGTCGGGCACTTCGCCAGTAAGACTGTAACTCCTGCTTCGAGGCCTTGCGGGAGCTTTCCCACGTACAGCAGGTCGTTCAGAAAGTACAGGAGCTTCTGCCGCCAGTAGTCGTGCTTGGAAAGTGCTTTGAGGGTTCTTCCATCGCTTTCGCACCGCTTTCAGCTCTGTTTCGTCGAAGGGGCGCCAAATCGCGTGTTTGCACATTGCTGTGAGCTTCTTGGTGATCTCCTGCAGTCTCTGATCGACTTCGAGCCGGGCTCGTTTGCTGAAGATGTCGCTGAAGTGCTTGTGCAGGGTTTCTCGCCACCGTTCATCATCTTGTAGTTGTAGTTCCCAGGCTGTTGTGTGGCCATCGCTGTCGACCACTTTCTTGGAGTGCCAGAAACCCTTCCCCGCCTTCTCGTGCATGGTCTGCTTCCAGGTACGGTGCTCTTGTCTGCGGAGTTTGAGGACTTCTTTCCACTGGCGTCTCTGTTCGTCCCCCGGGATCATACGGATGATTGTCTGTCTTCGGACTTTCAGCTCCTCGCTCTCTTGGAATCCACGGATCCCCCGGCCTGGCTTAGTGACGGCCACCGAGATGTCGCGGAGCTGCTTGAGGGGGTCTCCGGAGGTGCGTGGGGTTGTGGCTAAGACCTTCTCGACGAACTTGATGTCACGTAGCTGGCGGCAGCCCCAAGGTTTGTCGCGCTTTGGTGGCTTTGTTCTTTCTGACTGAATCCCACATGACACCCACGCTGGTTCGTGATCACTGGTTGCGAGGTGGCGGACGTCCCCCACGTTGCCCTCTGCGGTGGTCATAGTCCGTGTGAAGATGTAGTCGAGACGGCGTGGGTGCATGCGTCTGTTGTAAGGAAAGCACGAGGGTTTTTCCAGCTTCTGTGGTGGGATGTCCCCGTTCAGTGCTGTCCACCACGTCAGGATGAGCTCACCTCTTGCCGAATCGGAGAGCACATCGTCCTCATGCCCAGCCTTGAAGGTCTCGTTGGCATCTACACCAATTACGATCTTCCGATCTGTTCTAGGAAACCCCAGATGTCCATGATGCTTTTATATGCTCACTGATGCCTTGGCTAGGCTGTTGAGCTACGTGTTTGAAGTATCTAATTAATATCTCTTGCGAACCAATTCTTTTATCTACTCTTTGAACACCGCACATGCATACATGACACACGTACGTGTTCGAGTGCTGTGCGGTAGGAGTAGGGAGATGGGCACTGGCCCGAAACAAGAACAGAAAAAGACCTCGAAAAAAGAAAGCGGAAAGGCTACGGGGCAGCCATGTAAAGGTCTAGTGCAAGGGATTTTCACTTCTGTTCGCGTGCATGTTTTTGCAGTCGACATATGCTTGTCTCGAAGGCGCCAAGCATGTCTCAAAGCCATTTACACGACGAAACTGCGATGGCTCAAGAACGACAAAAGGCCACTGACCGAGAGAAGGGTTTTTGGAAGTTCGGGGTTTTCAGGGCATCCCTTCGGTGCGGCTAGGCTCAGCGTGCTGTGCCTACTTACACCTTCTGTGAAGCTCTACTCCCCTTGGAAGCCAGAAGCACTTGAGGACAGTCTGCATTAGATCACGACATTGCAGAGTTCCTTCAGTGCATCAGACAGAAAATCACGACATTGCAGAGTTACTTCAGTGCGCGGGGCGCACTGGCTGGCATTCTGGTTGTAGTGATTCTTTAGGTCGTTTGGTTTCCCTAGTGTTTTCCCGATCCCGGTTTAGGCGGTCCTTATCGTACCCTAAAAGGCTCAAACGTTCAAGCTGTGAAAGCTGGTCGGCGACAACGGTCGCGATCAAAGAACTGAACTACTTAGTATTGCTATGGAGCTATCGCCTGTTCCTACGCATTATTCTGTAGTCACCGATGGAAGCCCATATCAACAACAGGTTATGACTGCCCAAGCTACCCAAGAGAACAGCAGTTCACCAGGGACTTATCATGCCACTATGAATGTGCAAACTCTTCAGAGAATGCAGGTCGAGATTCCAGTAGAGGTTTTGCGGAGTTTCCAGCCAGCAACTGCTTTTGATCAGGCAGCATTGTCTGACTTGAGTGCCGCTGTGCAGGAGCTGCATGATCGACTCCAGTATCGCACTGGGCTTTTGGGGTCCGCCGTAGAAAATGTTCATAGTGGGTATCAGAGGGTTCTTGATGAATTGCAAGCCGTAAGCGTTGCCGTGGACGCACAGCATCGCGTGATCCAGACATTGATTCGGAGCCGTGATGAAATGCATGAGCAGATAGAATCAGTGAAACACAATCTTCAGACTAGGGTGGATCTTCTTGAAGGTGCGCAGATGGGTACTAAGCAATGGCAGGCCCAGGTCGAGGTGCATATCCAGAAGATTGACAACACCTTGTATGTCATGAATGAACGCCAGCAAAGATTGGATGCAAAGTCCGACGCAGTGCTTCAGGCGTGCAGTGATCAGCAGACTGACGCAGCATCTTCCAGTGCAAATGCTCGTATTGCAATGCTTGAGAAGGATCTGTCAGAGCTGCAGAACAAACACGAACAGTTGCTTAATCTTGTAGGTGACCTGTATGCAGAGGACACCACAGGTCCTGCAACCGCACCGTGGCCAGATTGGAGCTGGCCGGAACAGCATGGACCGGCGTGGCCCACTTTTGAGGCTCCCCAGTTTGCAGTTCCTCCAGGTTTGAGTGGAAATGCTCAAGGCGTTGGCGGCCTAGGTCAAGCGCAGTACTTCAACATAGGTTCACCAGGCCCTGGAGGGAACAATCAGCAATCATGTGCAGCAGAGTTTGATTTGTGGGGTGACGCGCAATATGATGCAACGGCAGGGGGAAATTCCGTCTGCAACTGCAGCTGCAACGGCTGCCAGTCAGGGTGGAGGCCAACAGGCGAGTGCCACTACCCAGAATGTGAGTGCAACGCAGGATGCAGGAAACAAGCAAGATGCTGATGATCTTGATCTTATCCCCAACGAGAGATGGAAGTGCTTGTTGGAGGTGCCGACTTTTGATCCTAAGGATGGTGTAGGGTTGCCTTGGGAACTAGGACTTCGGTTTGATGTGTGGAAGAAACAATTCCTTACACTAGCCTCCAATGTACATCCCCGGTTTGCTGATTACGTCTCTGTGTGCTTCAAGACAGCGCAAGAACGGCATGACATCCAGGCCGAGGGAAGACAGGCGCCTCCGTTTCAGCCAGTTGCGGGGTATCCGGCGATGTTTGAGTCTAGACTTGTGATGGTGTTACTTCGAGTGCTCCCTGATGGAGTTAAGACGCCTGCACTTGAATCAGACGAAGGCGGCCAGAAGATCACATCTCAGCGCCTGCTTGAAGAATTGTACCTGTGTGTCAGGCCAGGTGGTTTGGAGGAGCAGCAAACCCTGGTTAGATTCTTGAGGCAAGTGAATCCCGTTGCAACAGCTCGCGAGGCCATAGAATTGTTGCGTCGGTGGAGGCTCGCCAAGAATAGGATTGCTTCACTGTCCTTGCCAGAGGTGCCGGCGTATGAGCAAATTAGCGGCATTCAGAAGATGCTTAAGAACCTGGAGCGGCAACATGACAGCCTCAGGACCCGTCTTTCCTTGATTCGCATACACCCTGACGTGCAGTTGGCTCGCCCGCAAGGGGTGATGATGGTTCTGGAGACCGTGGAACAGGAGCTTCGGCAAATTGCTGCCGACGAAATGGCCAGGGATAATGCGGGGGATGGTTCAGGGCAACCTAGTGGAAATCAGGCAAAGGGTTCAGAGCAAAAGGGTAAGGATAAAGGGAAAAGTGAGGGGAAAGGGAAGCAGGCTGATCAAAAAACCAACCCTAACCCTAAAGAACATCCCAAAGGCAAGGGCAAAGGCGACAAAGGTGCAAAGCCGGAGGCACAGCCTAAGAGGAAGTGCATTTTTCACGGCCGCAAATCTGGGTGCCGGTTCGGTGATGCTTGTAAGTACTTGCACGAGGGGCCATCAGGTGCTGCTCAGAGCGATCCGCAAGGGAACAATGCACAGGCTGCTGAGGCGCAGAAGGCGAATGCAAAGGCCAAACCCAAGCCGAAACCGGCAGCAAAGGCAGCTGCTACATCCGTCGTCAGCTCATCCTTCGCAGGCATGATTATGTCTGCACCGCGTGAGGAAAATCCTTTCCCGCATCGTCAGATTCCTGAGTGGCCGTTGTGGATGTGTGAACTGACCCTTGAGCAATACCTTGAGTGGCAGAGGCATCCCTTTGGTATGACAGGATACTTCAATCAGGTAGACCATCCTCGAATCAGTCCCAAGCGTAAAGACCTTGAGGCCAATTTGTGGATTCACTTGAGCGAGTGCGAGATTGAGAAATGGATTGAAGGGTGGATGGATGGAATGGTGATGAAGATGTACACTGATGCTGGGTTAATTGAAGCTCAAGTGGTATCGGCATGGCAATATGAGACATGTGTTCATGAACCCGGATTCTTGGTAGCGACAGGCTTGGAATCAGATGAACCATGTTACAGGGTTCTGGTGCTTGTGGCCAACCGGCCTGGGTCACCAGTGCCTTTCAATGCTATGCAGCAGGCTCGGTTGGATGATGATCGGAGGATTGAAGATCCGAGAGCATCGAGCATTGCGGACAGTGTCACAGGAGCTGCTGATCTTGAATTGGACTTCCAAGAGTCTGAGGAGGAGTCGATGTCCGACTCCGAAGTGCGCACACTTTCATCTTTTGAGACCCTGTCCAGCGAGTCTTCTGATTATGAGATGCCCAGAAGGGGAATGATTTGGGGGATCCACTTAGCCGAGGAGGATTTTCGTGCGTGGATTAGGCCCGGAGTCCTTGGGGTAAATCATGATGAAGCTTTCATTCCTGTGATAGGCGATGAAGGGTTGGAGATGCGTGCATGGAGGACCTTGATGATGTTCCGAGGCCGTCCTGATTGGCATGAGGATCCCATTGACATCAGTTACGGACAGCATATCACTTTTACGCAAGAGGTTCAGGTGCAAACTGCTCCGAGGGTGTTTAGCACAGCTTATGCAGTGTGTGTTCACGATTCTAGACAAGGGCAAGAGATCTTGTTGGGATTGTGCGCGTATCCAACTAGGCCGTGGATCACTCTAGAACCGATCCGTGTGGAAGGGCATGCAGGTGCACTTGAAGCCAGAACCCCACAGTTCCACCACCTCCAGGATACGGTGGAGGAGATTATGATCATATCCCTGAAATCAACCAACTTCATAGCGCTCAAAAGGGCGTGTCAGGACACAACGGAGTTCTTCTGGACTCTGGAGCGAATGAGATTCTTCGCCAGCAGGAGCACCGTCCTGCCAGATCCGTGCCGCTGCCACTTACCTTGGCGAATGGGGCGTCAATCGATGCTTTCCGCACCAAGGAAGGGGAGGTTGTGGTTGTAGGAGTTGAGAATGGGGATATCATTTGTGGGGTGAATAGGCTAGTGCAAATAGGCTGCAAGTTTGAGTGGGGCTACATCAATGGTCCCCGACTGCACTTACCATCGGAAGTCGGAGGTGACGAGGAGCAACTGCGCGAAATCAATGGATTACCCTTCATGAGCCGTAAGACTTTCCTTAAGCTTAGGCCCTTGATGACCCAACATTGGAAGCATCATCACACCGCTTGTGTTGCTGCTAGCGCGGAATCGATGTCGGAAGTGTGTAACATCTTGAGCTGGTCAGACCTGGACCATGTGATCAACGCCCAGGAGGAGACAGCTGTTCAGGCATTGGTGGCAGAGCATCCTGGAGAGATGTTTGCTAAGACTATGCTTGAAAAAACCGTGCTAACACATAGCGATGTGCTGGAGGCAATCAATCGAGCCGACCTGAAGCCCATGGTTTCAAATCGTATGAACAAAATAGAGGGCACTCAGGAGAAGGTTTCTTTGTGGGTTTTCGGAGCTTGGGTGAAGGGAGGTTTGAGGGGGATAACAACATTGACGAGACATCATCCCTACCTTACGAAGGTTCTTGTGAAGTACATGAGGGCGAACACATCAACTCCCTTTATGTCGGTTGTGATTTCACGGGATTGCGTGTTTCGACCACATAGAGATCCCAACGATTGCAATCATCAGACTACATTGATTGGCTTAACCAAGCATGCTGGAGGAGAACTTTGGATTGAGGACACAAACGGAACCGAATTGCGCACTGTGTCTCAAAACGAACCTCCGAAGCCAGGAAGCTTGTTTGCTACATCAGGAGGCAAGGTTGTGACGTTCTGGGGCAACAAGCTTCATGGAACAGAACCTTACACAGGATCCCGAGTTGTTCAGATTGCATATGTGCCGCGCAGCTGGGACAAACTGTCCAATGCCGACCTGGCGACGCTTGACGAATTGGGTTTTCGGTTACCTCGTGGTTGTAATCCTAGGGCTAGTTCCTTGACCCCAGGTCCAGCCGGATCACCCGATGACCCTAGTCACCCTAAGCCTGAGTCCCAAGGTCCAGCCGGATCACACGATGATGCTGAAACCTCTAAGCTTGCGCCCCATGGTCCAGCCGGATCACCCGAACCACATAAGGACCCTAGACCTGATTCACTTAGTCTGTCAGGGCAGCCTGATGAAGGAGGCAATCCGGAGCAGTGCGACGCCGATTGGGACGGGGATATTTTCAGGGAGTTCGGTTTGGTTGGGGATGAAATTTCGGAGAATCTAGCTGGAAGCCATGGAGCCTGCGCCGCAGCCGTTTGCCATGGACTTGAAGAATACAAGGCGAAAGGGTTGAAACGGCCACATAGACGTGTTCGCATTGAGGATCTTTCGACTGGAGTCCTCTCGATTGACATTGCAGGACCTTACACAACAGCTCCAGGAGGAGAGCGGTTTGTCTTGATCGGAGCATATCGTTCTAAAGAGAATCAAGTGTTACCATTCGTCCGCTGCTTGAAGCGACGCTTGTGGGAGAATGTTGATGCTGGGATCTCTTCTATCTTGAGTGAGCTGTATGCGATTGTGGGTCATCGAGGGCTAGTTCGGATTCATTCGGACCGGGCGAAGGAGTTCTTAGCGACGAAAGTTGTGCAACACTTGAGTGAAGCTGGGATACATCAGACGACCACGTCGGGACATGATCCGGCGGCGAATGGGCTTGCGGAGAGAATGGTCGGGCTCTTGAAAGAGAAGGTCAGAGAGCATCACGGGAGCTGTGCGGCTATGCTATTGGCCATACTTGTTCTCTGAAGCGGCTAGGTGGATGCGGGATTGCATACTTGGAACATCTTGGCAGGGAGAGCTGCCATATCCTGGTGAGGCGGTGGCTGTGAAGGTCATTGACCCTGCACCTCTGGAGGCTCGGGCTGAACCGGGAGTGTTTCTGGGAAGAGCAGACAATGCAACGCATGGAGCATTCGTACAAGTACAACGGAACAGCAAATCAACAGTTATCTTGACTAGGTTGCCGGCAGTGCTGAAGGAGACAACCAAGCAGTGGCGCACGTTTACTTCAGAGAGTGGTGACTTGATTTGGATTTCTAGCACAGGAGAGGCAAAGCATGCAGAGGCAGTGAGGGACATTGGATTGGACCTGGGACTTATCACGGTGGAGGAAACTCAACGTGGATACAGTCCAGCAGAGGGTTTTCCAGTGGCAGCCGCTTTAGCTTCAAAGACTGGAGGTTCGGACAAGTATACCATTGTGAATGCTGCAGCTGAAGATGAGATGACGGATGCTGAGGAGATGCTTCGAATTCTTGCGGGACAACGGGCATCGGCTGAAATCGTTGACACGAGTGTTTTCTTCAAGGGATCAGAAGCAGATAGGACCAAGTGGTACGAAGCCGCTAAGAAGGAGATGAACACCATGCATGAGCAAGTTGTTTGGCATGAGCTGCGAGAGTCAAAGCTGCGCGAGGACTTGGGGTTGGGACCCAAGGAACAGCTGCCGAAAATTCTTCCGATGAGATTGGTGTTGGCGAAAAAACCAGACCTTGAGGCGGAGGCCGACATCAAGAATGGAGCGACTCTGGGAGCAGCTGTTGCGGAGGCAGCGTTCAAGGCTCGTGTCAGATTGGTGGCATGCGGAAACTTTCAGCCGAATAGCGAAATTGAGGAGTCGGAGATTACGTGTGAAAACTTGAGTCCCGAGACTTTGCGATTGGTGTATGGAAGATTGGCAAATGAGGAAACCTGGGAAGGATTATCCTTGGACATATCAGCTGCCTTCTTAAACAGTTTGTTGCCGAAACATGAGAGAATTCTTCTTCGACCGCCAACAGTGCTTGTGAAACTGGGTTTGGTAGATCCAGATGTGCTGTTCTATGCCAACAAATCCATCTATGGTCTGCGACGGGGACCTCATGATTGGCAGAACGAGCGCACCGAGAAGCTTCACAAGGCTGAGGCGAAGGCAGATGTAACATGTTCGTATGGCACATTGCGACTTGAAGAGCTTGAGGAGTGCAAAGGGCTTTTTATTGTCAGGGACACCAATACTGAGAAAATCACGGGACTTCTGGCTATGTTTGTCGATGATGCTTTCATTTGCGGACCGAGAGAAGTGATCTTGAGGGTGAAGCGATTGATTGCGCAGACATGGAAATGCCAGGTACAAGGGTTTCTTTCACGAAGCTCAGATTCTGAGATTAAGGATGGCGACGAGGTCATCAAGAAAGTCGATGAGATCACATTCTTGGGAACACAGGTCACGCTTGAAAAGGATGGGGTGCATGTTTCCCAACGGAAGTGGCTGATCAGGGAACTTCATCGTCGAGGCTATGTACACCTTAAGGGGAGCGAATCTTTGCCGCAGATTGATGCTACACAGATTCCTTTGATGCCGAAGGACACGAAGGGCTTTGCAGAGCACCTCAAGAAGGCTCAAGGGGAGATTGGATGCCTTCAGTGGTTGGGCTTGAAGACTCGTCCTGACATCCAGGCATGCGTTGGAATATTGGCATCATTGCAGACTTGGAATCCCGAGTGGGTGTATCATGCTACAAAGGGCGTTTGGAGATACTTGAGAGCTACAGTGTGGTCAGAGATGATTCATCATGAAGGAGGATCCTTGGACATCTATGCGGAGTCCGATGCCAGCCTTGGGCCAGCAGGTTCTAGGTCTAGAACGGGGTTGGTTATTAGTGTAGGTCAGAACCTTGTTTTCCGGAAATCGTGTCGGCAGAATCTTACGGCGTATTCGACTTGTGAAGCTGAAACCGATGCATGCGCGACAGCTCTTTTCGAAGCCACTCGTATCGCAGGCTTAATCAAAGCCCTGACCGGACACAGGCCGCGGCTAGTGTTAGCTGGAGACAATGCGGCAGCGATTACTTCGATCACAAGGAATGACTTTAACCCTCTTACGTGGAGAACTCGGCATTACGCTATGAGGTGTGCTTGGGTCAGGGACATGATGCACCGCGGCTACCGCGACGCAGACTTGGCAGAGATTGAATGTTTGTGGAAAGCAGGGGATGACCTGGTGGCGGATGCACTTACCAAGGTCTTGCCAAGGGCCCGCTTAGAGAGACTTCGAAGGCGTTTGGGAGTCTTGACGAGCCGGATGGGCCACTGAGTTTTTTTAAAGTTCTTCAGCGCCGAAGGAATAGTCCAGCGCTGCCGTTCAATCATGTGACACTGGGGTTAAAAGTTCCAGCAGGCCGTTCCTCACGAACAGCTGGAAAGGAGGAGTGTTCTAGGAAACCCCAGATGTCCATGATGCTTTTATATGCTCTCTGATGCCTTGGCTAGGCTGTTGAGCTACGTGTTTGAAGTATCTAATTAATATCTCTTGCGAACCAATTCTTTTATCTACTCTTTGAACACCGCACATGCATACATGACACACGTACGTGTTCGAGTGCTGTGCGGTAGGAGTAGGGAGATGGGCACTGGCCCGAAACAAGAACAGAAAAAGACCTCGAAAAAAGAAAGCGGAAAGGCTACGGGGCAGCCATGTAAAGGTCTAGTGCAAGGGATTTTCACTTCTGTTCGCGTGCATGTTTTTGCAGTCGACATATGCTTGTCTCGAAGGCGCCAAGCATGTCTCAAAGCCACTTACACGACGAAACTGCGATGGCTCAAGAACGACAAAAGGCCACTGACCGAGAGAAGGGTTTTTGGAAGTTCGGGGTTTTCAGGGCATCCCTTCGGTGCGGCTAGGCTCAGCGTGCTGTGCCTACTTACACCTTCTGTGAAGCTCTACTCCCCTTGGAAGCCAGAAGCACTTGAGGACAGTCTGCATTAGATCACGACATTGCAGAGTTCCTTCAGTGCATCAGACAGAAAATCACGACATTGCAGAGTTACTTCAGTGCGCGGGGCGCACTGGCTGGCATTCTGGTTGTAGTGATTCTTTAGGTCGTTTGGTTTCCCTAGTGTTTTCCCGATCCCGGTTTAGGCGGTCCTTATCGTACCCTAAAAGGCTCAAACGTTCAAGCTGTGAAAGCTGGTCGGCGACAACGGTCGCGATCAAAGAACTGAACTACTTAGTATTGCTATGGAGCTATCGCCTGTTCCTACGCATTATTCTGTAGTCACCGATGGAAGCCCATATCAACAACACGATCCCCCGGGATGTGTTGCTTCCAAGACTCTAGGATGCCACAGCAGTCGCTCACGGTGCAGTGGTGCGGTATGTGGCCAGAGATCCCGACGATGCGAATACCATGGGTGCAGATCACTGCACAGTTCGCATTCTGTAGGAGTTTATGGCGATTGTGCTGCATGTCGGCGGTATGGGCGATCCCTGTCCCCCTCCAATCTGTTGCCTGTTTGCCCGTGATCATTTGGATCTCATCGAGCTCGTGAGTGTGCTTGCCTTCGTCCACTATGATCTCTTGGAGAAAGAGCATGAAGGTGCCATGAAAAGGGTGAATTCGTTCTGTTCGAAGATCACGAAGAAGGCGAAGGACTCTGTCAGGAGTGAGGCCCCCTACATTCCACGTGATCACATGCAACTCCCCAGGCTCCGTCTTTGGTTGTTCCCGGGGGTGATACGGTGCTGCTTCCTCGAGTCACTCCAGGGGGCGCCTTAGCTCCCCCCACTTGTCCGATAGGGCACTCAGGCTGGTCCCCATCTGTCTGGCGAGTGTGTTCAACAGGACCCAACCGATGCCAGTCGTCTCTGCTCCGGCTGGTGGCGGTGTCGTAGCCGATGCGATCTTAATGCTGCTGTACCATACGTTGCCAGTGCCGAACTCAACGTCCAGCTTGTTCTTATCCCCCTGCATCTCGAGGATTAAGCGCTTGATTTTCCCGGCAAACCGGGCCCGCTTTCGACGTTCAGGACTCTCGCTCATCGCGGCCCAAAAGTGACGATCCCCGCCTTCGGGGCGTTGCCCCGTGATGACCTTCGACTCGCGGATTTCCTTGAGGGCTTCTCGGATGCGGGCACGGAATTCCCCCTGGCTTTCCCCGGCTCTGGCTGCGACGGGTACTATGGCGAATCCTCTTCTTATCCCCGGGACAAAGGCGTCGTCCATATCGATGTCGATGTGCGCGATGTGCTGCTTCACGAGTCGGAGGGTTTCGCTCGCGCTCTGGTCAGCATCCCATCCCCCCATGATGATGGCGGGGCGTGTGGCATCTTGTCCCCCGGTCTCAGTGGTACGTAGGCTTGTGTTGGTGGTCGTGGAGAAGGTCGCGGTGGCAAACTTCCCCTCCAGCAGTTCTAGGCGTCTGCGCACATCTTCATAGGATTGGTCAACTTTCTTCACCGTATGTTCTATGTCGCAGTGGCGATCTGTCATCGCTCCCAGGAGTTGTGTGGTTCTCTCGACGTGCTGCTCAAAGTTGGTTTCCAGGTTTTCGACTCGTCTGCCGATGCCTTCCAATGACTCGTGGAGAGAGTGGGTGATCTGCCTCTGACTTGTAGGGCTTGTTGAAGGAGAGCCAGTGTCAGAGGTTGTTCCCCCGGGTCCTCGGTTGCTTGAGCTTGTTCCCGCGCTCGCTTCGGAGTAGACCGTTCGGTCGGCTAGCTTCGCTGTTGGTCGCCATGTTGTCGTCGAGGTGGTGGTTTGCGAGGTCGCCGTTCAGCATATAGTACTCGATCGTGACGTACACGTAGTCCCCCGTCCAGTGTAGAGGGACCGAGTCTCCCAGCCTAGATTGGGCGGAGAATCTCTGTGGCCGAGTTGGTCACCTGTAGGCCGCCGATAGCCTTCACGGCGATGTTGGGGTCCTTCCGAAGGTGCAGCGCAAGGCCACCGTACAGGAACAAACTCCCCCAGGTCCCCCGAGACAACTCGGAAGATGGACTCGCAAAGCACAGCAGAGATGTAGGTGAGCTCGCACGCTATGTGTGCTGACGGCGCAACTCACCCTGAGAGCGGTGAGCCCTTGTTTTCAGGCCCTCTCTCAGTAGTTACGTGGCTCGAGCACTCACGGCCTTGAGCCAAAATGGCTACTTTCTCTCTCTCTTTCTTTCGCCAGGGCTATGGCGAAGGGGAAGTTCCCCTACGCCGCGCGCTTTGTGCGCCCCCGACGGTTGCGGGTGGCAAGAAGTTGCATGCAAGCCCTCGTCTCCTGTTGCCCCCTGTGTTCAAGGGCTACTCTAGGCGACTGCACTCTGGGAAAGACAAAGAGCAGGCAAGCCGATATCGAGCATAATGAGGGGTTGCAATCCGGGATAAGGCCAAAATTTCCCAGAGTCATGGGCGATCTAGGTCAGGCTTGCTGTTCCTAAGGTTACAACTCGTGTTAAGTGCAGGGCCCTACAACAAATACGGACAGCAACGCAGAAGTCCTGACCTGAGGCAGCATCGCAGCCTATCGCATTCGATTTGGGGGACGTCCCCACAAGCTCAAGTAGCCTGAGACCTAGCGGAGGACAATTGCCCGGGCACACGAGGGTAACACAAGAACAATAACAAAAACCGTGCAGGTAAATAGGACGCCTCGGGTCAGGACGAGGTTCCCCCCGTCTGCACTCACATTTAGAAACGCTAAACCAAGGTTGGATTACTCAACGACGGCATGCTGACAAAGTTCCTAGCAGTGCGAGGTCCTAGGTAACGAGCTTGGATACCACTCCGATCGGCCCATCAAAAAGGGGTAGCAACAACGAACAGACGCTAACAGGAAACAGACAGGTGCAAGAATCACAGTATTACGGGCCCCTAGGCAAGTCACTATCGGACACAGGGGTAGGTCCCCGGACAGATCGGACAGTTGAGCGCACACTCTCACACCGATGCCGGTTTCAAAAGGTCTTCTGCAGGCGGCTCAGTCTTCGTCGCTACCCTGGTGCTCCTCCTTCTCGGGTGTCCCATAGAAGTATGCATGCATTCTCCGTCTTCGGTGGGAGGAGCTCCGACACAAAGCACTTCCTCGGTTTTGGCCCCTCCCTGCACACGCGGGGGATGAGGGCATAAAAGCCAGTGTTGGTGCGTCCGAGTCTGCTTCCAGTTCCTCCCTGTTGTCCGGGGGAGCATTCCCCGTCTCCATCGTAGTAGTGCTCACCGGCGGCTCCTGCTGGATTTGGTTGTCACTGACCAGCAGAATGGGGTGACCCCATAGAGCAGATGTCCAAGCGAACAGGAAACCATGCGCCTCAGTCAGTAGCGCCGCCAGCTCCTGTTCCGCGAAGGGGATGGCCCTCTCCAAAAGTTGTTGCGCTTGGAGGACTTGGTGGGGCGTGGCTTCTCCAGGTGCTCGGCCGGGTCGTGGTCCAGGTTGTCGAGAAGGATGCCCTTGTGCATGCTGAGGGAGGTCACGTTGAGGTAGTCCAGCCATCCTTGCATTGGTAGAGCTCGGTCGCAACCTTTTTACGGGGTCCGAACTCCCCGATGCCCTCTCTTCATGGCCCATGCTTCTCGGAGGTGATGCTCTGCGCTTAGTCGACTTCGAATCCGTGGGTAACGAGCTCACCGAGGCCGCAAGGAGGGTGTCCACGTAGGTCGCTGTGCGATCGGCAGTCGAAGCCAGGACTTCCATGGCTTCTTGGATCGAAGCAAGTCCCCCTTCCTCCAGGGTGAGATCGAGGTGCGCCAGGTTGGCGGCCATGGTCCGAAGTCCCGCCAGGGCCTCGGCGGTGTCGTAGCGCTGGCGTGTGAGGTCGCGAACATAGCTCCGGGCTGTTGCAATTGCCTCGTCGACCCGGTCCAGGTGGCCATCACGAACATGAACTTGCATGGTGTCGTAGTTCTGTAACAGTTGCCGTAGCAGGACCTGGGCTTCAGCGAGTGGGTTCTCCATAGCCATGGGCAGCGTGTTTTGGATAACGGTTGGCATAGGAGGCGGAGGTAGAGGTGTATCGGCCTGGGCTTGTAGTAGATCTTGAAGGCGGTGTAGGCTGTGGCATGCTCTGTAAGCCAGCGTTGTGACTTCTTCGTTGGGTTGCCGGAAAGATTGTTCGAGGAGCTGGTGCAGGTGGGTTTGCAAGTCGTCGGCTTGGCCTTGAACTGTTCCTGGTGGCGGTGGGGCACGAGGTCGGTCGTCGTGGCTGTCGTTTCCTGGGTTCTCGCCGGGGGCCACTCCCCGCGGGTTGCGGCTTGCTTGAGCTTGCATGAAGGAGCCATGGTCTTCTTCTGCATCCTCGCTGGGCCAACTCGTTTCCGACTCGGATCCTGTAGGGTCCGTGGCCATGGGTTCCCGTCGTTGCACCCGTTGGTGGTGGCTGCGGTTCCCTTGTGCTCGTGTTGAGGGCTGTTGAGGTGGATCGTGACGTTGGCGTTGACGTTGAGGCTGACGTTGAGGTACTGCAGGAGGTCGCCCACCGCGTTCGTGTTGAGGTACCCGGTCGTTGGCACGCCGTCCAGTAGGGTGTCGTCTTTCTGGTGGCGTGGGCGGTCGCGGCGGATCAGGTTGCGGGACAATGGAAAAGCCCCCCAGCTTGTCCACATCTCCAGGAAAACGTGGTCGCCGTGACCAGAGTTGATGTTGGCCTTTCCATTCAAGCCAGAAGCTTTGTCCCGTCACTAGGGGAATCCACCCCTGGTCACCCTGTGCTTGGGCCACTTCATCAACTTCCACAAGCCAGTACCTCGGCGTTCTCGCAAAGCCCAGCTCAAATCTGGTAGTGGCTATCCACGGTCCCACGGGCGTCATAGTCAATCTCGTGCCAGGGGGCAGCGTTCCCCCTTTTTCTTTATGGCCACTGAGCGTGTTGAAGATGACAACCGTCGGCTCTTGGCGGAGGCGCGAAGGGTGCCTGACCTGTTGGCGATCTGCCGGTGTCCACACAACACCTCTCCAGGAACCATCCGCTGCACCTCGCATTGTCAGAATCTGGCGTGCATCGAGTGGTACGGCGGGAGGTAGAGAACTGGGGGGTGCTCCCCAAACCCATGATAAATCCTGAGTGTTTGCACCGGTCCTCAGTGTACTCTGGAGGGTGTCCTGGTCGGTGGCCTGCTCGACTACCCACGTCGGGGCTCTCCCCGCCATTGAGGCTTGTCTTGACCTGTTTTCGAGGTCCTTGATGTCTGCAGGTTCTGGATCTTCTCGAGCTAGTTGAGGCTGAGGTGGATCACGGCTGGAGCCAGCTGTTGCCCCATCGTCTTGCCCTGCCTGCTCTTCATCTCGGAGTGGTGGGGGCTGGTAGAAGAGCGGAGACCCAGGTCGAGTCCCACGGCTTGTAACGGCGCTATGTGTTGAGGCACTTGCTCTCTCTGCGATGATTTCGGCGGTCGTCGGGTGCAACGAAGGCGGTCTGTTGTCCACGATGATGACGGGGTTGCTCCGCAAGCCATCGATCCGCAGCCGTGTTTGCGTACTCCCGTTCAAACTGCGCAGCATGGGTCTCTTTCTGGTAGGAGCTGGTGGGTGTTCGCGGTGGTCTGCTGGAAGAGAGAAAGTGACTGCTCTGTCCTGGCCGCGCGTTGGCCCCGCATGTCCTCGTACTGGTGCCATTGCAGTGTTTTGCGAAGCCGCCGCCGTGGAAGAAGAACTTGCTCCGGCAGCTTGAGGTTGTAGATATGGGTTGGCAGCCAAGCGCTGTTCATGGTCGGCTTCAGCCGAAGACTGAGCCTTACTCCCCTGGGCAGGTTTTTTCGGGCCTCCTGTCGTAGAGCCCTTGACGACATTGCCATCCTTGTCTCTGGTGTAATCCTGCGCGGCGAGCATGGCCTTGATCATCGCATCGTCCTCCAGCCGAATGGTTGGTTGGCGCCAGGGGGGCTTCACCCCTTTCTTGATGTAGGAGAGGGCCTTGCGCCAGCTAAGCCACGGGGGTTTTTCCCCCCAATCCAGTTGCCCCCAGAGCTGCTTCACATCTGACTTTTCGCCCTTGTTCTTGACTCGTTGGCTGCCGTGCCCAGCCTTTCTTTTTCGGGGGGCTCCCCGCGCCATTGGTTGCGAAGAAGAACTTGGCACCTCTTCTTGTGCATCGTCCGGGCTGTCGCTTTCCAGACTGGAGCTGCTAGAGGAAGTACATGTATCGTCCTCGGCCTCGTCCTCCTCGTTGTCCATCACCACATTCCTTTGGGACTGTTCCACCTGTGCTGGTTGAGCGGCTTGAGGTGATTCCGGAGAGGTCGGCAACTGGAGGTCGGGCTCAGTAGGCGACGGTAGCCATCCTGGATCATAACCCGCAGGTGGTGGTAAATCTTGTTCTGGATCTGGAGGGGGTGGCAGCACGAAGTCGTCCCCCAGGGCATCGCGAGAGGATGCCGTAGTCGAAGCCTCACCGTCAGTTGTCTCGCCATCGAACCCCGCAATGTATGGTTGCCTGACTCTGTCAAGGCCCAGGGGATTGTCCCGCCATAGGTGTGGTGGTAGCAAAGGCCCCACCCCGGCATAGCGAAATGCCAAGGTCGTCCATCCGTCAAAGGGAGGAGGAGGACGATCAGAATCGAAAGGGTAGGGCGGGGCTTCTTGTTGAGGGGCTGCCGGTTGTAGTGGCTGTGGTTGCTGTTGTTGCGAAGAAGTCATTGCCTGGGTCTCCCCAGACTGGTGTGGCCATGGATCGGTTGGGGCGCCCATTTCCTCAGCGGTAAGGTAGCCATCTTCATGCCAGGGATCGGCTGCAGCGTGATATGGTGGCGCAAAGCCACGGGCAAAACCATGTCGTAAAGCGTGTGTTGGTGGTTGCGGTGCATCAGGTTGAAGAGCATGTAAGGTGGCTTGGTTGGCTCTCTGTTCAGCTTCCCGGAGAGAGTCCGGGACCTGGGCCATCTGAGTGGAGGCATCCAGGGTGGTCACCGAAGAGGAGGGCGGCCAAGCGTTTGAAGAAGTAGTCAGAGGAACTGTAGAGGAGGTAGCTGCGCTGAAAACAGGTGGTTGAGGTTGCACGTTCTGGGTATGATGTAGTCCCCGATGGGCATCTGGTGAACTGGTAGAACTCGCCGAGGTTGCTTGAGCAATGTTCGAGGGTTCTCCCCCCCTTTGTTGAGGTAGCGCTGAATCAAGCTGAAGGTCTCGACTGGTTCACGTAGAGGTGGCGAAGAGGTAACGCTGGGACCCCTGGGTCGAGTTGGTATCCCGGATGTAGTGAGCCGAGGGGGGCCTGCTGTCGAGGGGAGGTCCCCTATCCCATTTGAGTCGCTTTTGTGACGACGATCATGCCGATGTGCTTGCGGTTCGGGAAGTACTGGCGGATCACCTTCTCGATGTACCGGCATGTCGGCAACCTCCTGGAAGTCGGCGATCGCTGGATCCGGGAGCTCCACGGGGTCATCGTCGGTTGTGAGCTGCTGCTGTGCCAAAGCAGTCGTGGGAATGTTAGCTGCAGGTGGCGCCTCAAACAAGTCTTCAGGCGGTGCAAGTGGCATTGTGGAGCTATCGACAGAGTCTGTATCCGAGGCCAATCCGTCGTCATGCGGCAATTTCGCACCTGAAGTTGCATAGGCGCACGCAGCAGCAAGGGCCAGTCCTCTGAGCAGGGGGTTGCCTCGGTTCGCAAAGCCTGGCATGGCAGATCACACGTGGACCAGGGCCGCGCGTGGGCTTAGTCACAGGCTTGAGATCTGGAAGCCGAGGCCACCGCACATAGGTACATGCGACGACTGGACGCCCCTAATGCATCACAGCAGGAAAGAGTGTCAGGCATGGCGCTGAACATGTGCAACACACTGCAAGCAAGGACATGCGCGGTGTACATGGTGCTTGTGGGTGCATTCTCTCGCTTGGCTTCTTTCTGGAACTGCATGCAACACAGGAGTCTGCAACTGACCAGGTCTGGGGTCCTACCGAAGGCGCTGGACTATCCTGTTGGGCAGTCATCCGTCCATGAGCGCAGGCTGGTGACCACGCCAGATGATCCTACGGGGTTCACCCCGGATAGCAGGGACAGCGTTGCGACGCCTGTTGCCTCGGCCGGGCCTTCTGTTCGGGGCTAGGTTCGGGGCTCCTGGCAGACACAGTTGGTTACCCGAGGCCCAGGGTGGGTCATTATCTAAAACAAAGGCAGCGCACAGGTGCTGCCACAAGGGTCTGTCCGATGCCGGGATCCACCATTGTGGGCCGGCTGTGGCCACAATCTGTCTTTCCGGGTCACGCTGGGGGTTATGATGGCCTATGTGCCTAACCCCTAAAGGAGCGGGTCCGGGTCGAATGGCTTGTTGGTCCCTCCACCATGTCAAATCTCTCCAGCGCATGATATGGAAGGTTGGCTCAAAAACTGCACGCCCTACATGTCCCCACAGGTTCCACTGCATGGCAAGGGCATGGGTGGACCAGCGGATGATCTTGTGTTTGTGCAGAAAGGCTCTAGCACGTCGCATAGTGCGAATATGCCATTCATGCCAGCTTTCTGTTGGGGTGCGCTCCCCACCGACTATGGACCTGACCTGAAGCAACTGTGCGCTATTGGCCGCTTGGAGAAGTGAGGCCTGTATCGGCCAAGCGGGGCATCCCCACAGTGCGGCGCTTCGCACTAGGGTTTGGTGCATCTGCAGTCGATCTTTGAGTGGTGCCCGGGAGCAAAGCACCGATTTGTGCGCGTGAAAGGCTTTACGTGCTCGGGCCTGCATTTCAGCAACAATCGGGGCAACGTCCCCGGCCATGGTGACAGGGGCACCTAGAATCGTCATGATGGTCTCAAGGTCAGTGAGGACCGCTTGGACGTATTCTGGGGACTCTCCCCATACATATGTGTCATCCATGAATGCGGCTCCAGAGTGCGGAGGAGGGCACAGGTGATCATGGCGGCCAACCTGGGGGGGCTGCCCCCCGTTAACTACTCCTAGAGTGGCATCCAGCGTTTCCCCGATGGCTGCGGCAAAAAGCACTGGGCTGTCTGGACTGCCTTGCCTGACGCCGTTAGTTTGGTCAATCGTGACTTTATGCCTCTGGACCCAGAAATTTAGCTCACGTGCTTCAAGGAGGCGTAGCCACAAGCGGGCTTCCCAGGGGCGGCCGCCCCTAGCGATGCGGCGCATCACAAGGTCCCCTAATTTCTCCTGAGCGACACTGTCAAAAGCTTTGGCTATGTCGATTTTCACTATGTAGAAGGGGGTGTTCCATTCGTGGGCGACTCTTGCCAGTTTTCGCAAGGAAAGAATCAACTCGACTCCTTGCTTGTTGCGACTGGCCCACTGGTGCTGGCAACACTGCTGCAACAGGGGAACTCCCCTAAGAAGCAAAAGCTGAGACATCCATTTAAGGATGGCACTCGACAGCGTGATTGGTCTAGTTTCGGACCACGACGCGGGTCTAACGGTTTTGGGCAAAAGGACGGAGGCGCCCGACATGACCCAAGGGGGCAACTCCCCTTTGTACAATCCATCGTTGATCATTTCTACAATCTTTGGCCTCCAGGAGTCGTGGTCGAACATAAGGCGCAAGGCTTCAAGGGCTACTCCGTCCGGTCCCGTGGCCTTGTGGTTTTTCCACTTCGCCATTGTGATGCGCATCTCAGCTTCGCTGAAAGGGACCCATGGGGTATGCTTGCACATGCGGGCAGCCTCATCCCGCATAAGCTGCATGGCTTGGCGAGTGCTTTCTGCATCTTGTTTGCAGAAAATCCCTGACATATGCATGCTAAGCTTCTCGCTCCACTCGGGGTCATCGAGAAGCTGTTCGGCCCAGTTGGTGCGGGAATTGCGAAGCTTGACCGATCGGAAGGCATTCCAGTCCTGGGCTCCAGCTTTGTTGGCGAGTTCAGCTTTCCACGATCTGCGCTCCTGTTGCAAGCGCCGGGCAATGGCTTTCCAGGCATCTCGGCAAGCTTGCCCCGGGGGGGTGCTCCGGGCGGCTTTGCGCATCTCTTTAAGGGTCTTACTCTCTTTAAATTTGTTGGATCGGAGGGACGGTTCGGTGATGGTTCGGGCCATATCTGCAACCGCCATAAAGCGGTCGGCAAACTTGGGCGGCAAGGCATCTAGGGTATTTATGCAGTCCCCCCGCAGCTGTCTGGCGCACCAAACTACTTCCGACTTTGGCTGGGAAGGTGCAGCTAGGGTGGCCGATGCAAGGATGGGCTCGTGATCCGAGCAAGCTCTGTCACGGAATTGCCCAACGAAAGCTGTCGCAACAGGAAGGTGTCTGGCCGCGAGATAATCTAGCCTCCTCGGTGCCAGGGCAGGATTGTACGGGAAATGGCTTGGAAGGTGCATGTCTTGAATGGGCAGGCGTATATCCCTCTCAAGCAACCATTGGAGGATTTGCTCCCCTCTGCCTGAACACGATAGGGTGCTGTCCCCTAGCAAATCACCAGGTTGCAAGAAGGTCTCATTGGCGTCAAACCCAAGGAGGAGCTTAGGGTGCCTAAGGGAGGGGAGGCTCTCCCAACTTTGCAGTGCTGCAGCTGTCTGTTCAATGGTGAACTTATGCGAAATGTGTCCCGAAAGAAGGCCCAAATTCTTGGAGTTGTGCAGGCGTAGGGTGGTACCGATACATGCAGTAGCGAGGCACGTGGCACGATGTGTGCCCAGCGTTTTTCGGAAGGCAATGCCACAGCCTCTCCACTCAGAACTCTGTTTTCCATGCAAAAGGTTCCAAGTCTCGTTGCTGTCGAAACTCGGTGGTCCCTCCTTAGTAATAATCTCTTGGAGAAAAACAATCTGGAGGACGTTCAGTGCTGGCGTACCTTGGAAGCCCATAAGCAAATCCAGAACTCTGTCCGGGTTCAAACCCCCGAGGTTCCAAGTCGCAAAATGCAAGGTGACTCCATCTTGTCGAGGGAGCCTATCAGGCCTGTGAGACGGTGGGGGCGAGTCCCCAATGTCCTCAGCAAAGGATCGGTCTAATCAGCGGAGAGCTGCCAGGAGCGGCTCCCATGCCTTCTCGACGGTGTCCCGGTCCACATTGAGTTTGGTGGCTATGGTGGTGATATCGATCCACCCACATCCTGCTGACGATGAGCCTTGCGGTGCCGGGGAACTCCCCGAAGAGACCTTCGCATTCTTGAACCACACGGTGCCCGTCGCCCATTCGGGCTCGATTCGGTTCATGATCGCAGGGCCGCCCACTTCAATCAGTAGGCGTTTGATCTTACCAGCCAAAGCAGCACGGCGTCTGCGCTCGGGCGGCTGGCTAACCGTCAACCACAGCTTTGCCGGGTTGCCGTCGGGCTTGCGCCCGAGTGTGATGTTCGCTGAATTGACTCTGCGGATGCAAGCCTGAACTCTCTGGCGCATTGCATCATCTGGCTCACCTGGATCTGCTGCGATCGGGATCAAGACAAAGCCTCTACGTACTCCAGGCACGAAAGCATCGGCAAGGTTGAGCTGTAGTTGGAGATCACGTGCCATCTCATTCGCCTTCTGCAAGACCTCGCTTGCAAGGGTTTCCGGGGGCCATCCCCCCATGACAAGGGCAGGAACACGGCCTGCATCAGTGGTGGAAGCAGCACTGCCTGCGGTCTGGAGGTCCTTCACTCTTCTCTCTCTCTCTCTCTCTCTCTCTCTCTCTCTCTCTCTCTCTCTCTCTCTCTCTCTCTCTCTCTCTCTCTCTCTCTCTCTCTCTCTTGCTTGCTTGCAAGGCGTTTGGGAGGTGGGGCTCGGGTCCCCACTCTCGTCGTCTGTTGCTCCTTCCGTCGAGGCCGGGTCCCCATCCGATGAGGTAGGTCTCTCTTCACTTCACTTCACCAGGGTCAAGCTCCGAAGAGCCCGCGCCGGAGCGCCCCCTTTCCCCCATCTTCGGTGGAAAAGGGCTTTGGGGCAGCAGCGCTTGGGGTTTTGCCCCCCGTGGTCGTTGCAACTTGTGGTGATCGCCTGTCGGTAAACCTCCCTGACCCTGTACGTTATCGCGCCTCCCGGCCTCTTCACCGCGCTCTCTGTAGCACTATCCTAAGTCCCTGCGACAGGCGATTCCCCCCAAGTAGTACCTATGGCAGGCAGCACTTCCCCGGTACAACACGCAACAACAGCTAAGTCCAGTACGTTTTTGGGAAGTGCATTGGGGTACACTGTGCAGACAGCTTGCAGGAGATAAAGGACGTTCCCCCCATTGTGCCTTGCCTAGTTTAGTACTCTACAGTGTGTGAGGTTGGGAGGCTTTGTTGCACAACAGCTTGCAGAATAGGAGTCCATAGGTCAAGAAGAAAGAGGATTAGTTAGTTTTCTCCCCCTCGTGTTGGTACCTACCCTGCAGGGTTGTGAAGCAGTCCCAGGGTGGTCACTACTAGAATTAACATTATGCTCCCTGCAGGGTGTGGCTATTGTAGCAGCTGGGCTTTTGTGAAGCGGATGTTTCCCCCTTCAGCTGGGCCCCTGTCTGTCATGGAATGCTGCTAGCATCCGTCTACGCCTGTGTTCTTCTGGGCTGGGGTTAGAGTCAACTTCCCCCTCACTTTGGCTCACTTCTGTAGTCGTCGGTTGTAGTACCGTCCCCACTGGCACCGCGGTTGGTGGGCTCCAGGGCATAGTACTTGACTGACTGTTCGGCAGTTCCCCCGGTAGCGGTAAGGTGGGGAGCATTTCAACCTCGTTCAGGTCCGCCAGAAAGCTATCTGTCTCCAGGGCTGCTATCTCCTCCTCGTTGACGCCGGTGAGGCCAAACCATTTTCTTTTGGGCTTTTTTGCCCCCCGTCCACACTCCTCGTCCTTGTCGTGGTTCTCCCCCTCGTCTTCCGTGGCGGCTGCCGGTGTTTGGGTCTCTTCATTGACCGTTCCCCCGAAGAGCGACTGTTGCCAGTTTTCCAGGGCGTGCAGGACGGCGAGCACGGGCGCCAGGTCTCCATCCCCCATGAAGGCTGCTGCTTCACGGAGTTCGGCTGCTGCTTCGAGGAGGCGCATCGTCGACGACATAGTGGTACTGGTTCGGGAAGTCCATTCCTTGCTTCCCCTCTCCAGGTTGATCACGTCTGCCGGGT
This sequence comes from Symbiodinium sp. CCMP2592, assembly GCA_905221615.1. Lineage (NCBI taxonomy): Eukaryota > Dinophyceae > Suessiales > Symbiodiniaceae > Symbiodinium > Symbiodinium sp. CCMP2592. The sequence goes on from CAJNDT010001324.1 coordinate 928,015, forward strand.
GTGTCTCCCCCGGCTTGTCTGTCTTCTCCAGCAGGAGCGTGGCTGGCGCCAGGAGCGTGTCCCATTACTGGAGGTCGCTCCAGTTTTGGTCTCCCCCCAAGCCCCCCAAGGTGCGGAGGATGACCCCGTCGAGCATGTCGTACGCCTTCTGTAGTCTCGTCTGAGCGCGGTCGAGGGCATGGCTATCGAGGCCTGCTTTCTCCTCCTTCAGTTCACTTTTCCCTTGCTCCACCATGCTGCGGAGGACACTTATGTCTGTGGCGAACTCTTCTGCAGTGAGTCTGTCCCCCCTTCGAACTCTCATGCTTGTGGCGCTTCTGTATGCTTCCCCCACTGCTGAGGGTAGCGCGAGGTTGCGCGCTATGCTGGCTGTGGCACTGCTCTCGCTGATCATTCTGAGCGCGTTGGCACAGATGTTGGCTATGACTATGCTCTCTGCCCCCTGCATGTTGGCTGCCACTTCGTGTATGAGTTGTATCTGTGCCATGGTTGCTTGGATGCCCCCCCGCAGTGCTGCGACTGTGCTTGCAAGTGCCGGTGTATCTGCGGAGCTGCTTGCTGCTTGTTGTGGTGGTGGTGGCGGTGGCCGTTGTGGTTGTTTGGGTCTGCTTCGGCTGCGGCTGCGACTTTTGCCCATATGGCTTTTGTCTCTCCTTCGTCTGCGGGTAAGTCCCGTATTTTCCTCGTCGGTTGTGCTGCCTGCTAGTTCGCTGGAGTTGATGGGACAGTGGTTGGGAGTAGTGCTGGTTGAGGTAGTCGTGGTGGTGGTGCGCGGTGGTCGTTGCCAGAGTTCGGTGTTGTCTTGTTCGTGGTGGTGCTGGTTGCCCCCAATTCCTCTGGTATCTCTGATGACTTCGAAGAAGTGGCGTTGTGGAGGTTGGGGTGGATCCTCTCTAGCTTGCCCTCTGAGGGTTCTGCTGTCTCGGAAGTCTGGGTGTGTTGGTTGCTGTGCTTTGGGCATTGCTTGGTGTGTGTTTGGCGTGGCTTTGGCTGTGGCTGTGGTGTTTGTCGGTTGGCTGGAGCTGCTGCCACGTGTTGCGCCGGCTTGTTGGTTGTTGGGTACGGCTGTGCCTCTGGGTCCTCCCCCGCTGCTGCTTTGGGCCGTGGTGGGTGTGGCTTTGGCAATGGCTCCCCCTCTGCCCTGGCTTGTTGTCTGTGGTTGGTGTGGGTGTTGGGTGAGTGGTGGGTCTGTCGACCCCGTGGCTGTTGATGCTGCTTTCATGGGAGTTCCGGGGTTTGTGTTATCCCCGACTGCACGGCCTTTGTCTTTGGGTGGTGGCCGGTAACCTCTGGGTGGTGGGTGGCGGGGTCCCCCCGCGGGTCTGATCATCCAGACTTCGTGGATCTGCTCCAGCATGTAGGCAGCCCCCGGTTCAGTAATTAGTGTCCCCCCCTCTTGTCGGTGTTGTGTTGGCACGCTTAGGATGGTGATGAGGTATGCGTGTCCCATGGTTGTCTCCACCTCTAGGATGGTTCCGTCCCCGAAGGGCGGTGCGGTCCAAAGCTCTTGGCCGCTGGGGAGCATTCCCCGCTGGGGTTCGTCCTTGGGTTTGGTTGGGTCGGCTCCCCCCGGTCTGGCTTCCACCCGCGCGACCCACTTGCCTCTCCCCGCTGCGACCCACAACATGTCGGTCCTGGCTTTGTGTGGTAACTGTGGTGGGCCTCGGCGTTTGATGTAGCTCTCTCGATTGGCCTGGTCATCGAGGTGTTGGAAGTGGGCTGCCGCCCCCTCTGGTGTGACTCCCCCTTGCGGCGGTGCTTGCTCCCCCCAAGTGTTGGGCTGGTGTTCATGGTCTTCTCGTTGTGGTTGTGGCGGTTGTTGTCGGGGTGGCTCTGTTGCTCTGTTGGTGGTGGCCTCGTGTGCTGCAGGTATGGGTTTTGTCGTAGTCGCTCCTCGTGGTCTGCCGCTGCTTGGCTGTCCCGCTTGCTGTTGCCCGCTGACGTGGTTTGGGCGTGGTTGGTCTGTGGTGGGCTGTGTGGCTGTGGTCTGTGGTCAGTTGTTGCTGTGGCCGTGGCTGTTGTAGATCCTGAGTGGGATGGCTGTTGGTCTGCTTGTGGTGTGTGATGTGTCTGGTCGGTGGGTATGGTTGGTGTAGGTGTTGGTCGTGGGAGCAGGTGGCGGTTGAGCATCTCTGCGAGTCTTGCCGACTCTTCTGGTGACACGTAGGGTCTGCGGGGTCTGCTCGTGGGGTCTGCTGTTGTTTGTTGTTGTTGAGGTGGTCTTGCATTTGAGGCTCTCCCCCTGGGTCCTTGTGAGCTGCGCCTTGTGCTGGTGTCGTTCCACTCCCACTTGAAGCCATGCCTGCGGAGCCAGGCTTTGAGGGCTGCTTTTTCCCTCTTGTTTCGGGTGCGTTGTTCGCCCCCGCCCTCATGTTTGCTTTGGCTCGCTCGTGCTGGTGTGCGGCGTCTTGCCTGTGGGTCGTTGGTGGGCTCTGCTTCCTCATCCTCTGCGAATCTATCGCCCAAGTCGTCTGGGATTTGTCCCGTGGTGGCATAGAGGTATGCTTCTCGGACGGTGAGTCCGGGAGGTACGTCTCCTCCTCTTGCATCTGTGGTGTCAGCTGTGGGGCTGCTGTCGTGTTCGGTGGTATTGCTTGGCAGCTGTGGTGGTCGTGGTTTGGGTTGGGGTGACTGCTGTGCCTGAGCTTGGCTTGGTTGTCCTGCTTGAACTTGTGGTGCCGTGTGTGGGGGTGTTCCCCCTGTGGTTGTGGAGTGCGGTTGTGATGCCTCCGGCTGGGTTTGTGGCGGAGCTTACTGTCGTGGCTGTTGTGCTGGTGGTGCATCCTCTGGGGCTACTGCCCGCTCACGCCGCAAGCAGCAATGCAATCAGGAGGGACTGGACATCCCCAGATACACTTCCCACCACCAGCTTACCAGATCCAACAACAACCACAACAAGCATCCCTCCCACCACCGCAACACCACTACCTTTCGCCACAACCCACAACTCAAGAGGCATACCACGGGGGACGCCCCCAACAACACTCTCAGCAACTACAACAAGCGCCACTCTACCAACACCAAACACCACAGCCACCACTCCACCCTCAAAGAGCAACAGCAGCAATGGCCGCAACAGCATGCCCGACACAACCACCATGGGCAACAGCAGGGCACCAGAACCATGGAGGACTGCACAGAGTCCGGTACCCACCTGCATACGACCCCAACACCGACCCATGGAATGACCCAGACGACGGCTCAGCCGCAACACCCGACAACACACAGCCACAACCACTACCAACACAGACTCTGGGCACACAACCAGGACCACAAGCCCACACAGCTGCAGCTGAGTCCACTTCCCACCACCAACCATGGAGCGACACATCCACCGCAGCAACGGATACACCACCAGTCGCACCACCGACGCCTCGAGATCAACAAGACACTGGAGCCCCGCCACAACAAGCTGAATACCAAACCAGCGACAGCTACCAAACACAGCCACAACCAGCCCACGTCACCGACACAACAACACACGACACCATGGCACAACACGCAGTCCCCATCGCGGCGGCAGAGGTACCACACAACTGCGGCCCCAACACACAGCACACTGAGCCACAAGCCGGCCGCACACCTGTTGCCCCAGAAGGCCGAGCAGACCAGAGCCGCACAACAAACACACAAAGCAGGACGGCAGCCGAAGCAGTGGCGGTCGATGACCCAGTGGATAACACAGCCCAAGCAGACGCGGGGGACGATGGCCAGGCGCAGGGGGAGGAAACACAGAGCGACTCCGAGGCGGATGACCCGGACAGACCACGCCCAAACGCGGGGCATGGAAGCCAAAGAATTCAAAACAAAGCCGCCAAATACGTCTGGAAGCAGACTAACAGAGACGCTCCCCACCCACATCCACGCCCACCACCTCAGGACCAACATGGGCCAGGGTGGGGCATAGTTTACAGAGAACAGCTGCAGCAGCAGCAACAGCAACACCAAGACCGACAGCACGCAGCCGGGGAAAGGCCCAACAGCAGGCCACGCCAAAGCAGCACGCAACCCAGCCGAAGCAGCACAACTCACCACGACGACAACACGAACTGGGCGGACCTGCTCAACCGCCACACGCTCCCGTGGGGTACCTACGGTGCCCCCAGACCGGACCCCAACCCAGCAAGCACACCGCTGGACCCGCCAGAACACACCACGACAGACCAGCACCAACAGCAAGAGCAACAACCACCACCGACGGAAGCATGGCAACTCTGGACAGCTGAAGTACACCAGACACCAATCACACAGCAAGCCAACACACATGCACAAGAAGCGGACCCGCCACCACAGCAGCAACAACCACCCACAACACACCCAACACAGCCAGATCCACAAACAGACCCTGACCACAGAACCGAACCACACCACAGAAGCCCAGCTACAACAAGAGTGGGCAGATGCCCAACCACCACTATACCTCGGCATCATCCCACCCGACCTGCCACTCCAAGGCCACACACACGCCAATATCGTGCAAGGACCAGGCGGGGGATGGATAGTCTCGATCCTCAACAACGATGGTGAACAACCGTCTATCCAGACCCTATCAAGTGGACTACCGAGGGTGGTCCGTGAAGGACAGGAGGGCACAGCAACCAGTGCACCACCGCTAACAGCCGGCATCGTAGCCACCTTCACCCCTCTCAGCGACACACACTGGGTGTTGGAAGTCACGGAGTCCCCCACACCGGGCAACCACGTGCCGGGGACTATGCTTCTCACAGCCGGAGACCGACTTTTGTTTGAAGAGGTCGACAACGAATGGGTCATCAGGATCGAAGCCCTGGCAGCTGAGCCACCAGCAGACATCCGTCGACTGCGCCAGGCCACCACCGTCGCACAAAAAGCGGGTGGACGGGGGAAGGCCACACCAAAGCAACCACCGGCGCCGCCCATGCAGACCATACACGAGCCAGAAGCGGGGGACGACCAACCAGGCGACACAGGGGCGAGCTCCTCCCACGAAGCACCCCGGTCCTACTACCCGCCACCCGTCCCTCGACAGGACACCCCGGCGACCCCCACCGACAGCAACGACCCAACAAGCAAAGCAGCAACCGCTGCCCAGCGACCGGCCTTCGTGGATAGACGAGAGCTGCGCCGTAACCAACCAGACCGCCTCCCTCCGCCACCTCACACCTGACACAGACAGGCCACCATACACACCACTGGCAGCACAGTTCCACGACGGTCGAAGCATCGGCCCCAAGAAAAGCCACGACCGACGTACTGACAAGGACAACACTGACAACACACATGACGACGAGCACAGCAGCCTGATGCAAAAAAGCATCTTCTCAGCCCCGATGCCCACTGCTGACAGTGACGAAAAGAAGAACGATGCAGCACCACGAACACCGTCACCACCTCCACCACTAGAGACACAGCCACAGCCAACCACACAGGGCGACCTCAGCATGGAGAACAATACCCCGACAGGGAACCGAGGCCCAGGAGCAGCAACCATGCCCCAAGCTCACCAGCAAACAGAACAAGCAGAAGCCCCAGCACAAGACCGCGAACATTCTTGGCAACGGGTCGAGCGACACCTGGAAGAGATCCGCAGAATCATACAGACGCAAGGAGGAGCAGCAGCAGATGCAATTAGGCAGAATGCCGACATGGCACTCATGCATCTGCTAGTAGACACACCGACAGCAGAAGAGCTCGCGGCAACCCAGGACTACCAACACAACCACCACCAACCAGCGGGGGGATCAACTCAACATCCACAACAAGCCAAACGACCACAAGCCAGCACCCCTCGCGTCTCTACATCCACAGCTCCAGGCTCACCACACACAGAAGCAGTCAGAGCTGTTCGCAGTCTACTTAACATAGCGCGCCAACAGATGTCTCTCGGGGGAGCATGCTTGAGCTATGGACACCTAGAGCCACATGTAGCCGCTCTCATGCAATGGTTCTCCGTGCTGCCAATGGGGGACATAGCAGTCCGCATCCACTGCGAAAGACGCTCAACAGGACTGGGCGCAGCTGATTGCCGTAACAGAGGCGATCGACTCACTGCTGCAAGGGGGAACGCTCGCGCACCCGGCTAACGTAGTGGCGATGGCGTCTGGCAGTCATGAGTCGAACCTGGTGGAAAGACCTGCCGGGCTCGAAGACTGGGAGCATGCTGTCCTCCAACTGCAAGAGTGGACCCGGGGGGTGAGCTCATGGCCGACTGCACGACTATACCGCAGGTACAGGAGGCCGCTATGCAGTTGCTACGGGGGATATCCAGCCAAATCCCCGCAGAGCAACATGGCATCCCGGACACGGGGGAAGGCTGGTGGCGCTTTGATAGGCACCATGGCTTGGGGGACATGGCGATGTTCCATGGTTGGACCCCCGAAAGCGCAAGCAGCCCTCGGGGACGGGGAACTCGAAGACAACGAAGCCCAAGCGAAAGCTCGGACGCCAGCCTCCGAAGAAGACGGCTGATGGCGGCACACGCGCACGACGCCAACTGAGAGTGCTGACGCCGTAGTGACTCTGACCGGGGAACATGGGGGGATCTCTTCCGACTGAACCTTGTGTTTTGGTCTAGCTGTGTAGCCTCGTTGCGTCACCTTAGGTTCTTGTATGCTGCATGCTACCAAGATCCAAGATCCCCAGCTCCGCTCTACCTCGAAAACCGAACCATGTAGCACCACGAAGTGGGATGTGGAGCATCCCCTCATTCACAAGTGCAGTTCATGTGAACCTTCAACCTATGATACCTCTTTGCAAGTTGTTGCTGTTGCTATGTCTTGTAGTATGATCCTGCAGGCTGTTGTTTTGTCATGTATGAAAGCTGCACGGGACAGTAGCGACCTACGGCTAACCCGGGGAGAGCAAGGTTCCTTCTTCACTCAGACACTGGGCCCTTTCATTATATTCGGTAACTAAAGCTCAACCCGAGGCTACCGGCGAAACACACGCCAAAGACGATACCCCCAAGAAGTTGCTTGTGATCACTCCCTAATACCTTAACCTGCTGATCGTTTGTGTGGGTCAGACAGCTGGGGGATTGTCAGTAGCCGTAGCAAACCTCATGCTTAGCCACCGGTCGAATGGGGAACATGATATCTTACTGCATTCCTTATACAACCCTGTGTTGTCCCGCTTTGTTTTTCGCAACATCCCCAGACCGAGCAAGCAGAACTGATGATGGTCTGTAGTCCAGGTACCTGGGGGATCTAACATAATGCGGTAGAAATTGTACATTTGCACTTATTTGGACTACAAAACGATCCACCAGGGGGATATACAACCACGAAACCTTTTCACACTCCTCCAAAGTCCCCACAAAATATGGGGGGGCCCTAGTGGCCGAGGGGTCTTAACAGCCCCTCATGCCCGGCGGAAGAAGAAAGAGAGAGAGAGAGAGAGAGAGAGAGAGAGAGAGAGAGAGAGCGAGAGAGAAAGAGAGAGAGAGAGAGAGCGAGTGCTCGCCTGCCTGCTCCTCGGAGCGGGTCGCCTTTCGGCCGGCCCCTCGAGACCACAGAGGGTTATCTCTGTGGGCTTGGGGGGTGGACGTGCCGAGGGCGGGGGGTGGCTTGAGGCCATTCGCCGTAACATGTCGGGCTCTCAAGTGCCCAAGGGGTCGCGAAGACCTCTCCTGAAACCGGCCCTCTTCGGAGGTGGCCCGGTAGTAGGGAGGGGCAACATGCCACTTGATGGAGGAACTCAGAGTGAAGACGCGACACCAGGGGGAGAACCACATCGTTCAAAAGGGCAACAGCGAGATCAAGCTGCTCGACCACTTCTCCCTCGCAGGCGACCTCAACTAGACGCTGAATAGGGACCAGACTGGGCGGGGGACACGAAGCCCGGCATGAACGTGATAGTGGCAGGGACACCGAGAAGGCAAAGGACACCCGTGGCCGACGACGACCCAGACACAGCTGCAGCACCTCGAAAGCACAGGACACCAAGTGCCAACGACGACCCAGGACCAAAGGACGACGACACAGCGGCAGCACCTCGAAGGCACAGGTGAGAGAAGTGAGCGCCGACTACAAAGGCGAGGCACCAGTGGCTACAAGTTTTGGGACATATGTCTGATGTACACCCGTGCAACTCCCCGGGACACCCGGATCCGTGAACAACACCTCTGCCGCCGGTGGAAAAAAGTGAACGCGACACTCTGAAGCCACCTAACTTACCTTTTACTTTGTGTTGAGGGGCACCCGCTCATTTCCATGAACTCTAGAATGGTGTGCCAACAGCTTGCATAAGACTTGCATGGCCGTTAATTCAAGCACGTTTTTCCCCTCGTACACACAGCCTTTTACATTGATTCTTAACAGTGCCGGTGCGAGCAAACAAACACCCCATACGGGGAACACAGTTTCGGAGCACCCTTTGCTATGTAAAGCCGAGCCCATCCAAACAAAATGTTGGATGGGGTAGCGCTAACGCGCGGGGCGGGAGGACTGCTCTCGCCCCACACCCCTAGCAAAGCAAAGAGAGAGCGAGAGAGAGAGAGAGAAAGAAACAAGAGAGAGAGAGAGAGCGAGAGAGCTAGTCGAGTCTCTAGCTGACGTTTCGTTGTGCATGAGGCCTCAAGAGTGGAACCCCAACACGTATCACGACGGTCCTGCGAGTAGCCACATGCCACGGGGGAGAACACACAGGTCCTTGGTTTCACGGCAGAGCCACAGTAGTTTTAGGCCCCGTGGCATGAAGCTCGGCCCCCAACCATAGGGGACAGTAACGCAGGGAAAGGCATAGGGGGAGAGAAGCCACCCCAGCACAGCTACTTTTTGCCAACCCGAAAAGGGGGGGACCTTCGGTCACAGGGGAACACCGTATTGTGATGTAGTTTCAACTGGTCTCATTGTCAGCAGTGTTGCCCTGAACCGCCACATGTGCCGCACGGTAAAGCATGCACCAAAGCAAGCCCCACGGAACGGGTTGTAATGTTGGCTAGCCACAGGGGCGCGGGGATGAGGCCGGGACGCGGGGGGTTCTAGCGTACAGGGTGGGGCTTGCTGCATGACAACCAAGGGCACACAAGGTAGATAGTAACCACACTCAGGAGTAACCCCAAGGCCGGCCACTCTCTAACACAGTGGGTAAGCCGGGCGGGCCGAAGGCCTGAGGGTCGCTGGACGACCCCTACGCCCTGCAGAAAGAAAGAAAGCGAGAAAGAGACAGATTTTGTATGGTGTTTGTTTGCATTGGCTTCAGATAGGCAGGTCAAGGTAGGAAATGCTAAGTTGAGCTCGTGTGTGGTGTTTGCGTCTCACGTTTTGTTTTGCTCTGCTGGTGCAGGACGAGGAGATCGCGATGCTCCAGCATGCTATCCAGCACCTCCGTGAAAGGTGGGGCCTGTCAAGCATTGGGAAAAGAAACATCACACCTGTCGCCCTATGTCGCCCTTCATGCCAGCCAGATACCAGATGGTTTTGAAGTGACCTCATGAAGAGAGAAGGTGTCGCAATCGCTAGGACGGCTCAGCCAAAAACCGACATAAGCTAGACTGCTAGACGTATGCAACCAATTCAGCAAGACCGACTGCAAGACCCCACCTGATTTGCAACCTGAGTAAAGCCGAGCACTGTGGGGCGACCCTCGCTCGCACATCCCAGGTCAGCAAGCAGGCATGACTGAGTTTGAGCTTGTTTGCCTCCTCCCGCTGGCTTTCGACCCTTTCCAGCGGCTTTGGGCTTGCGACCATGTTGGACCAAGCAGTTTCATTGGAAAGGCGCTGGCCTTTGTAATCTCCCATGGTGTTTGGCTTGTTGGGCCTCACACCCGTGGGCCTTCTTGCTCGTTTCAGAATCTCGCTTGGCCTGCTGACGAGAAAACAACGCAGAAGGCAAGGATAGGCTTGCCCAGAGTGCGCAGCTGCGGTCCACAAGGTATAGTTCCTTGGCTGCGGCACTCGCCGCAAAAGGCTTGCCGTTGGCGCTGACGGCAGCCGGGGACCTCAGCTTCAGCTCGGCTCACGAAGGGCTTGGGAGTGACCAACTTGGCGCCGGGAGGTGATTGCCTGCGCTTCTGCTCATGAAGCCCCTTCGAAGAGACCAGGTGCTTGGTCCTCCGCCTGCTACTCCAGCTGCGAAGCCCAAGGCGCCCATTCTCGGAGGCTTAGCGGATGCGGGCATCGAGGCTTTGGTCGTCAGAAATCGCTCATATTTTGCGACGTAGCTTTGCTTCTCCCAGAGATGCCTGCGCATTCGCGGCATATTTATGCACCCGAACTCTGCATCCACCGCTGCCTGAACGTGCATAAGGTGCCGACAACCAAACCGCAGCAACTTCCTACTCGTAGATGCTGAAGAAGGCCCCAAGTTGAGACTGACACGAATCCAATATGCAACCATCCCCAAGTCAGCGAAGTCCCAAAAAATCGCCGAAGCCAGCAACCATAGGACCTTCGGATATCTAAGTAACAACTGGAACGTTTAGCCTTGCAAAACCCTGCCTCTGCAAAGTGAGCAGCCCCCCCCTCCCCGGTCCGGTAGCTTTCGCGCACGCCCGCCGAAGGCCTCTGCGCCGTCTTCTGCCAAGCCCAAAGGAGGCCCTCGGAAAGTGTAACAGTGTACATAGCTGCAAACGTTCGGGGGGTTGTCTCAGCGTCTGAGGGCTCGCAGGACATCATGGAGAGAAGCCAGACTTTGAAAACAGTGGGATATGACGCATTGTGGGTCAGATTCTCGTTGGGTTCCCCTGCTGTAAGGTGCCCCTGCGCCCTTGGTGGCCATCCCACCGCTGCCACCGGCATTGGGCGCGGCACCAGAAATCTTCGAGTCAGCACCGCTCCTCCCACCCCTTCCCACCAGGCCTCCAGAGCCCCCGCCTCCCCCCGCACCTCCCCCGCCGCCCCCTCCACCCCCAAACTCGCCTCCACCGCCGCCGGCACCCCCAGACAACAAGCCAAAGCATGAGGAGAAGAAGGAGGACAAGGCGCCTGAGTATCCCCCAAATTATGTCCCCGAGATAGCTGAAGTCCTGTAACTGTACAGTCGCTGCCTGTGGCTTGAACCAATGTTTCTGTTTCATGTCATATAAACAAAAACAGGCCACGGCCAGTCTCTCCGATTGGTCCGAGCACAAAGATGCCAAGACCGGCCAGACGCATCTCGCTTGCATGGGCATGTGGCATCTGAAGCTGCAAGATCAGGCCTTAAGCCCGATTGGCTGGGCGATTTCTCAAGTTTGCAAATGCCTGAACCTGACTCTCAGCGAACTCCCAAACGCCAGGTACTTCCACAACCGAGCGACCGGCGAGTCTACCTGGTCGAATCCCGCGCTCGCCAAAGCTGCAGCGCCAAGAACGAAGGCGAGGGTGTCTTCCACCCTAACGGACGGTCATGTGTGTATAAGCTGTCCATGCTGAAGTTGTTCAGAGTTGCCGGGTGAAAGGTGAATTCAGCCCCATGAAATGTTTGAGACGCGACACCCGAGCCATTCGTGAGACGCGACACCCGAGCCATTCCAAGAGCTCAGCCTCAGATGACCCCCCACAGGGTGAGCACTCTCTAAAGTTGTCAGGCTCTTGATAAGAACTGTTCTCAACAAAGACTGGCATTCGACAATTAAACGTTGTGGTAGTTTGATACTATGTGATACCAGGCAGACAGCTAAATTTTTGCTAGTAGAACTAGTTTCTGGGTTTGGACCTGGTCTTCTGATTGGCGAACACATCCGGGCATTCATCGTGGCGCTTAGAGTGCCAGCAGTGGCAGCGAAGGAGCCCGAAGCTGGTCTCATCCCGGGCACCAAGGATCCGGTTCAGGAGGCTGGGAAGAATCGGCGGACTGCAGCTTGTGTCCTCTACGACTTATGACTCCCAACCGCCACTCTAGCATTGATCATTGTGCGACGTGCACAAGCAGAAACTTGAAAAGGCTCCTAGCTTGAAGGGCCAGCTCATTGAATTTGCAGGAGCCAAAGCCTGCGGGGAGCTCAGAGTGATTGTGCTGCCAAAGAAGCCTGCGGCGAGCTTGTTGAGTCCATGCATGTTTGAGCATCTTTTGAGTCTCGAAGCTGGGCTTACACAAAGAGAACGGAAAACGAGCAACATGGAACTGTCGGCACACCCTTGGAGACTTGGACTCCAAGGCTCCAAAGCCGTCGCCTGCCGCCAAAGCTGCTGCCGCAAGGCCGCAAGAGAGTTCGCCGCATTCCGTGGGTCGATGCCGCAAGATGAGTGCCAGGAACACCCCCCGTTTTGGGGGTGTTCTGTTCCCGGTCCTTACTATAGTGCAGTATAGTGCCCTTCCATCGGCTTCTGGCTGATGAGCTGGTACGCTAGAAGAGTTTCGATGTGCGTCAGCCCTTGGGTTGGGGCCGGGTGAGCCGAAGCTTGGGTCTGGACAAGTTCGATTGAGCTCTTCCGCGATCGAAGGGATCATTCGCGCGAGTGCGAGTTTCGACAGTTTGATCATGTGATGCCATTCAAGCCTCGCTGGATTGGAGCCGTCAAGACCTCGGACCTCGGGCACGGTTGGCAGTGGCAGTGCTGCAGAGCATCCTAGGAGCCGAAAGCTGCTACATCTGCACCAAAGCATGTGGAGACGAGCAGCGATCAGCCCGAGCTCTCTGCCCTGACACATGGCTGCACATGCCACGTGATGCTTGGGATTACACGGAGAAAGCTTTCTTTACTGAATCCGGTTTGTGTCGTCACTTCTGCAGAATCGTCTTCGAAGACGCTGTTGGCTTGGGCTTCGCAGATGTCGCCCGCGAGCTTCTGCTGAGCAGCGGCTGCGCCATTCTTCTGGATAGGCCTTGCCCTCTGGACATGCTCACCCTGCGACTGCTCCTCGGTTGCTCGGTTGCTTGGCTGCTTTTGCTGAGTCTCGAAACAGAAGCGAAGGAGCAAGAGCAGAAACGCTGGTGTGAGTCGAAAGCTCCAGCAAGGCGAGAGGCTCTGGACAGAGGGACGGCGTCGAGGCTTCCTTGCAGCTGTGGCTGCATCATCTTCAGGGCCACCAGCACCACCTTTTCGTGGTGCGCCGATCGGGGGCCATAGCCCTCCTTTTGCAGTTTCCAGGTCGCATCTCGATTTCACGAAGATTGAAGGTGTTAAGTGGTAGTTGTACTAGACCCAAGAACTGCAGCACCAACGGCGGGTGAGCATGCTGCGCTTGCTGAACTTTAACGCGCTTCCGGTGTAACCAGATGCCGACATGTGAGCGGAAAGCTAAACCATCGAAGAGCTAGCCAGACTAGGGCCGAGGCTTGCGCACCGGTTGCTGCTTTAAAAACGGATGTGCGGAAGGGGTGCGCGGAAGGGTATCTTGAGGTCTTTCCTGCGCAAAGACCTGAAATGCGGAAGGGCGCGCGGAAGGCTTAAAGCTTAAGAGCTGACTCAAGGGCCCGCGCGTAAGGGACAGTTGGCTCCGCAGAAGCTGCGCGCACGCTAAACGCGGAAGGGTTTGTTTGCGTCAACGATTTGAAAAGAGGTTTTGGATAACCGCTCATGTGGTGCAGTCATGAACCACAGAAGTTTGTACACGAGCTCTGTGTTCGCTTCCACAAGGTTCTGCTTCGGGCCCTACCTGCGGCGCCAATTTCGAGAAGCTGCTTCGCACGGTCCCTTGACCTCCACTTGGCCCTTCCTCCACCTGGAGGAGGATCTGAGGCCATGGCCGCCACCTATGTTGCCATGTTTCTGGGCATTGTAGAAGTCCATTCGTTTTTTGGTAGACTTTGTAAATGCCAGCATCTTGGATTCAAGTTATCACCGTGCCGGTCCAGGTTTGCAGTCCCTTCTTTCCGGCTCCCCTCCGGCGCACTTGAGCGGGAAGGGTCCGGAACTGGAGCAGGCCGAGTTGGCAGGGCGGGGCACTGGAGTCATTGTGCCTCCAATGTGCACGTGTAGTAACTGCAATAGCTTCGCATCGCAGTCCTGAAAATTAGCTGCTTTTGCTGGCTTGACGAAGGCGAGCAAACCAATTTCCGCTCCCGTCATTGCGACGGCATGCCCCAAACTCAGCCATCCTGTCTCGGCAGCTCTGGGAAAGCCGTTGCGACGGCATGCCCCAAACTCAGCCATCCTGTCTCGGCAGCTCTGGTGTACAGACTTCCTCATATCGGAGCCATGACCTGCTCTGCCAAGCCGAAGGAGAAAGAAAGCCAGACGACTGCTTCTCCTGAAAACCCGCCAAGGCCATTCCCGCGCTCACGCTTCTGCCGTGGTCGGTCGCCTTGCCGCTGAGCTGCTCCAGAGCCAGGAGGAGGGGCTCTGGGACCCCGTCCTCCATGTCCTCCATGTCCTTGCAAGCTCCCCATGCCATGGGAGGTTGTGCTGGTGATGCGCGGGTCTGCGGACGAGCTTGGAACCGAGAACTGCTGTCTGCCTGAGTTGCCGACCTAATTCTCAGGCACCTGTAGACACAGCACAAGCGCCGGCCGACGCCTCCAAGATTTTGAGCTTGACGCGCTCGTGAAGTCGATTTGGCCGAGGACTGACTTCCAGTCGGCGCGCAAGACGTTGTCTGCGCCGCCTCTCGGCCTGGGACCCGGCACAACTCTAGGCTGCGAGCTGCAATGTCTGAAGCCGCATGGCCGAGATGAACCTGGCAACTGCACGAAGAAACCAAGAAGAAGAGATCCTGCAGAAGCCTGGCAGTGAATGTACTTGGAGGGAAAGCAGCTTACACCCTGACAAGAAGAAGTTCGCAAGGGATCTCATCCCTTCAAGAACACTCAGACCCGGCAGGCAACTGGAACAGGCACACTTGTCAAACTTGCTTTGCGACATTGCCGGAATTTCTCGGACCCCCACAGCCAAAGGCTTCGTGGAACTTCTGTACACCACTGACCCGGCCGTGATAGGCTGGCTTCCACAGCTGGGTCGCACGGTGCGGGGATTTGTCGGAAAGCAGGTATCGTGGTTCGAGCTTTAAGACGGTGCAAAACTGCAGATGCCGTCACAGATGAACAACCAGTGGAGTCAAAGGATATGGCGAGCCATGGTGGTACTGACATGCCGCCGGGAAATGCAGTGAAGTCATGCACAAGATGTGTAGAATGGGTCCATAGCTGCACAGTAGCTGATTCTGATGTACACTTCCTCTCTGGCTTCTTGCTAGGCCTCAGTTGCGAAGTATGTACATGCCGAACTCTGTCGTGCATCTATCGGTCTATCTGTTCCGGTCTGTTCTAATCTCACGATATCGACCGTAGATCTTATCTCATTAAAAATTCGCCGTGCCCCGAAACCTCGGCGGCTTGCAACTGAGAAATGCCATGCCTTATTTAATCACCATTTTGTCAGCACTTGTCCTCCAAGGTCTGAAGTTGTCTTGTTCGACTCTGACATTGCGTGTTCTTACTTGTCATTATTTGGCTTTGTCTGTCTTTGTCCAGTGTGTCTTCATGTGTCTCCCTTTCCGGCGGCCCAGCGCAGGGCTTCACTCGACAACCAAACCGGCGACAACTACTGCAACCAAAGCAAACTCCACCCCCCAACCAAATCCCACCCCCCCTACCCAACAACAAAAAGAACAAGACCAAGACCAACAGCAGCAGCCAGAGCACCAGCAGCAGCAACAGCAATAGCAGCAGCCACAGCGAGAGCGACAGTAACAACAACGACGACGACCACGACGACGAAGACGCCGGCAACGACGACAAAAACCACGACAACAGCAGCCACATCAACCACTGCGGCTGCCACCACCACAACAACACAAAAAACAACTACAGCAACAGCAATGCTAGCAGCAACAACAACAACAACCGCAACCGCAGCAACCGATAGCAACGACAGCAACAGCAACAACGACAACAACAACAACAACAACAGCAGCACCTACAACAACAGCAACAACGACGACGACGACGGCAACCAGGACAACGACAGCAAGAACAACACGACAAGACCAGCGACAACGGTGACGGCGACCACGACCACAGCAACGACAACAACAGCAGCAACAACAACGACAACACGGCAGCAGCAGCAGCAGCAGCAGCAGCTGGACCAACAGCAACAACAACAACAATGCCAACAGCAGCAGTAACAGCACCAACGACACCACCCCTCCGAAAGCGTCAAAGCCGGGTCAAATCAGTTTGTTCGTTTTCCCAGATTTTTTGTAAAGCAGCCCCGTAGCGGTGTTGCCTTTCCCTTGAAAGCTTAGGGACAGACGCCCATGAACGTCCAGTTGAGATAAACAATCAGAAGCCTGAAATGCAAAAGCCGTTTCAGATAGATTTTTGTTTATCTTGTAGAATCCTTCATTCACTTAGAAGCATTTCCCAGTTGTCTTAGCTTTTCAAAAGTTTCGAAAAGTCGTTACGAATAATATTGTCAGTCTGCCTTTGTAAATTAACCGCCTCAAGAACCCTCCTCGGCCAGTAAAGGCCTGCACTCGACAACGACCACATTGAGCACCACTTCCCCCTACCTTCCGTTACCCTGCACCTGCCAAACTGACAACAAAGTAGCAACACCGGCAACATCAACAACAAGAGCAAAAACACAGGCCAAAACAATGCCCCCTCACAGGTGCCGGGTGAGCTGCAGCAACGCGCCGCCCTTGCCCTTCTCCCCATCCCCACAGCAACTGCCCAGCAACAGCGGCCCCACCCCCTACCCTGCAAAAAACAACGGCAACAGAAACATCATTCTCAACCACAACAGCAGCAGCAAAAAGCAGCAGCAGCAGCAGCAGCAACAGCAACAGCAGCAACAGCCCGCAACCGCAGCCACAACCACAACCACAGCCGCAACCACCGATGGCAACGAGAACAGCAACGGAGAAAGCCTTTGCAACAACAAGAACTGTGGTGAGAGTGCATGCAGAGTGTCAGCGTTTGCCTTTTTGTGGCGTGTGTCAGGTCTTTATCGTATTCTGTGTCGTAATCGTGGGGGTGTGTAATGTTGTTGAACTATTTGCAAAAGGTCGCTATTCGCGCCGTTTAAGCACTTTTCAACATCGTCTAATGATTTATACAGCTTTTCGATTTTGTTCAACTTATACTGAATTCCATGAAGCATTTGATCTGGCATGTCTTGTGCATGTTTTGTTGTCCTAGTGTGTGCTTATTTCGAGGTTTGTCCCAGCTTGTCTTAAATTGATACGATTTGAAGCCCCGCGGTGTGAGGGCGGAGACCGTGCAACTACCTACCTGATTGGCTGGCTAGCTGGCTAGTTGTCCATTTACTTCTCTGTCTACCCCACCCACCCAATACCTACCTACATATCTACTTATCTATCTATCTATCTATCTATCTGCGGATATCCAGTGTGGCCAGTTCGACGTACTTGTAATTTGCAATTGATGCCAAAATTAATGCATATTTTTTGCAGGTCGACTTGGTAAGTTGGGTCAAATCCAGACTTTACAGAGTAGCGAACGACAGAACTAGTGTGGGAGGATTCCGCTAGCGTGCAACGAATGTGTAAATGAACTCTGATGCACTTCCCGACGGAAGATCCTTGTTTGTGGGCACCACCATAGATAGCTTCCTGCTCAGGCGACGCGATGGTCTCGGCATCTGCTAGGCCGTCAGCATTGCATCCTGAAAGGGCTGGAAACTTGGGCATTCCGCATTCGGTGCAAACGAAGGCGGCAGGGCCTCGAGGTTGTCACATGGATTGAGGGTTTCAGCATGCAGCTGTGCCCCGTTTTTCGCCGGCTCCACACGACCTTCCAAAATCATCAATCAGGGAGTCGTTCTTACCGAGGTCATGCCAGTATCCATCCTCCGGGCAGGTCTGCTGGGAATGTTACTCTGTGGTCATGCGTTCAATGTACTAGGAGTCTAATTAAGCGTGTTGAAGGGACGGACTCCAGAAGCGTCCGTCACCAGAGGCGCTGTGTACGATCTCATACCCGCCGCTGCCAAGCACGTGCTTACCCACGAAAGCAGAAGCTGCCGTAATTAGACCGGTGGAGTGCATTCCTTGGCACTGTGGCCGAGAGAATTTGAAAAAGAACACTTTGAACCCTGAACTTGACCAGGCTTGGGGTATTCCGAGACGAGCACTTCCTGGCTGTCAGCCCAGTGATCGGCAAGAGAGAGCACTGAGCGTCGTCTTGAGAATGCAGTCGTCTTGTAGTGCATGGCCGGGGGCATGACGTCTTCTGAATTAAGACGACGACATGAACAAAGAGGTGGAAAGGATGCATTTGGCCGGATGCGTGTTTGTCTTGGCAAGTGTCCGTCCCAACTTCTGCGCGGCAACTCACACGGCTTCGGCATGATCCGCTGATTGAGGAGCCCCACCCTGTCCGACAGGCTGGCAGTTCGCCGCAAAACACAGCCAAGGTGTGACAAAGCTCCTGACGGCGCTGCAAGAGGCAAGCGTGAGGTTGGCACATGGATACATTACAGCGAACACGAGATGATGGCAAAATCTGAAGAGAACCAACTCTTCTTACATGTGTTGTGGGTGGGCACTCTTTCGCTCAGAAGACAGCAGGTTTGGCAAGGGTGGCGTTGTTCTCGCGAGCTGTTGACTCAGACTCTTCAGCTTCTTCACGGTAGAAGGAGAATCGTGTACTCCTTGTGGATATTTCTTTCGACTTTCGACAACTCCTCAAATTCAACTTTCGTACAAGTCCGATGCACACCGTGACAGTTGAACTGAAGCCCGAAGCCTCGGCGATCTGGTCTGAGCTGATGAAGGCTGAGGCCGTCGAATCCTCACCCCCAAAGCAACTGCCCAAGCAGAGCCCTACCTAAAGCTCCGATAATACTTGCATTGGATTTGAGGTTTGCGGGGCCTACGAAGTGAAGGCTTCCGCCCCAGTGCCAGGCTTTGGGAGATGAGGAAATGGCGGGTTTGGCGTTTCACAGCTGCTATTTCAGTTCAGCTGAGGAGTGTGAGGGTTGAGGCATGCGGAACCCGTCAAGGGTGGCAGTTTCCCAACGAGCAGGAGTCAGGAGCACAAAAAAACGTTAGGAGCACACACACACACACACACACATACGCGCTTGCCTCCTGCCTTGTAGTCGGAGAGCCCCCGTCCTACACTGCCCCTGGCACTCTTGCATGCCAGAAGCCGAAGCCCAGCTACAGAGCCACAAGCAAGCGTCGTGGTTGCAATCTGCCTTTGCTTATAGAAACCAACCCTCCCCAAGTAGACCTGAACCCAAGACCCTAGCCCCAAAGACCCTTGCTGCCATGGGCTGCGGCGCGAGCGCCCAAGCCAAGTATGCCCAAGCTCCGAAAGAGAAGGCCGTGGCTGCTTGCGGTAGACAGACTTCAAGACGGGTTCGGGTTTATCGATTTAGTTTCCTTTGTCCCGTTTGTTTGGAGGTCCGCAAGGAACAACCTCCAAGCCTCGGAGGTTTAACCCTGGACTCCTGGATCTTGCTTGAACCACAAACCGAAGATAATCAAACCAGCCCACGAGGCCGACAGCGCCAACCCAACCCAAGCCCTGGGCCCTAGGCTGAAGCGTCACGGATGGCCAAGCCCAAGCCGCGCCAGGAGCCAGGAAATCGGAAGGCAGCCAAGGAGGCCGAGCAGGAGCCAAAGACGCCCGCCCCAGCGAACCAGACGAGCCCGCAGGTTGTTGCGAATCTGGGCTCGTTTTCTGCATGCTCTGGCTTCTGCCGATCCAAGACAATTCAAGCTCATCCTCGTCGATCCTTGCATGATTGTGTGATTGTGTTGGTGGGTGGAGACGGTGGAGAGTATGGATGTGCAAGCCACTGCGATTTCAACGATGACAACACAGCACTTCATCAAGTTACGGTTTTTCAGAGTCGGAGCACTTGGCAAGGAGGAGGACTGTCCTGCCATTCCACACAATCGGTCGAGGACCCTTGGATTGTGCACGCTTCCGCATTTGGCCCCGCATCGCTGTGATGCTCTGCCCGGAGGAAGCGATCGATCACAGCGGTGGTCCGACCGAATCAGCTCTGGCCTTAGAGCGAAAATCTACCAAGCGCCAGTAGCTCAATTCTCGTGATATCTCGTGATCAGGCGCTTGGTCGACTTCTACCAGGTCGAGAACCGGGGCCTGGCCTTCGCGAGCACCGGGGCCCAACAGCTCGAGAAGTAAATTCGGGGGCTCGGAAGTCCTGCGCTCACACGAGGCACGCAGACTGGCAGCAGGGAACCCCGAAGCAACACAAGGACTTCGTGTGACAAAGTCCACAGGGGGCCGATTTCAGTTCCACTGCCAGGATCACCCTCAAAGCAACGGGCGAAGTCCGAGCCTGCAGGCCCTCCGGCTGGAGCATTTCGAGCTTAAGCTTGCAGTTTGCAGGAACTGCAGCAGCAGCTGAGGACCATTCGCCGGCGTAGGGTGGACTCTTACAGCGCGTCGAAGGACACAATGCAGTCGGCACTACTCGGCTATGCTGCAATTTCAAACGTGCGAACCGTCGATTGCCTGAGCTTGAAAGATCCCAATCTGCCCTGAACCGGACATGGATTCTTGGTTCTGTACAATGTGCCTACGACTGGAAGGCAACCGGCAAGCTGCGAGCCGGGCCCAGACAGTGTACTGTTCAATCCAGGGCCTGCAATCCGAATTTGAATGTGATTTCTGATTTTCCTTCCCCTCCTCCTCAGGATAATTGTTCCAGGATCTAAAAAGCTTTACCCAGAAGGCATCTTTTCTTTCCGACGGTGCCATGTTCAAGCACACCCTCATTGCTTCAGAGAGGAAGTTGAAATCCTCCTGCGCACTGACCACCCGAACATCGTGAAATTGTTCGAGGCCTGTCGGGCTCGGGTCAGAAAAGTGGGCTTCTAGCTTCAAGCTGCAAGTTGCAGCGATGCAGACGATGACTTTGGGCGGTTTTAGATGTACAAGCCGGGTAATTACGAGCTGCTGTAGCTAAACAAGACAACACCTAATACTCAATCGAGGCAGCCACTCAGAAGGGTGAAGTCAAAAAGGGCCTCGTGTACTGGTGGGGCCGCTGCTGCAGTCTGCATTGAGCCGAGTTGGCCGCATCGGTCACCGGATCTGATCTTGTGGTTGCCTGCGGGATGTATGAAGCAGTCGAAAGGCAAACTTGCATGCAAGGTGTTTGAGGATGAGGTCAACATGTACGTCATCCTTCAGTGGTGTGAGGCGGGCAATGAAACCCGAAGGTTGCAGCAACTTCAGGATCCTCCGTGCAGGCGGCCTGGGACTAGGCCTAGTCGAGGAGGCACACTCTGTCGAAGGGCAAACTTGCAGCAGTAGATGCCTGAGCTCTTGCGAGTTCTGGTAGACTCCATGACAAGCTCGAGCCTCCTTTGTAAACCTCGTGTTTTTCTTGAACTGGTGCGATACTTGGGCCTCAAGCCCTGAAGCCTCCAGCGATTATCCCCAAGAGGGTGGCAACATCCTGGAGCGCATTCAGAAGGAGCCGGACCTTTCGGAATCTGCAGTAGAGCCTCGGCGAGCTCAGCTATAGTTTGATTTCGCATTCATTGCTCAGTCATCCGGCTTGATCCGTTGGTTCATATGGAAATGAGGCGCACATTCTGCAGCAGGTGCTGCACGCTGCTTGCCGAGAGCTGAGCTCTGAAGTCAGGTATCAGCCAAAGGCCTGCCGCCGCTGCAGATCAAAGAAAAACTCGATTCCCCTCAGCCTGCGGCTTCAGGTCATTTGCACCTGAACCTGATCTGCCACCGCAACCTCACGCTGGAGCACATCTGCTTGTTCGAGCGGGCGGGGAAAGACGCCTGCGGTTGTATAGACCTACTACGACAGATGTCATGGCCTCTACTATGCCAGTTGCTACGTGTGCACAATGAATCTAAGGCGGCTGTGTTTTTGCCACCTCGTGTCCTTGCATGGCAAGGAGTAGCTTCAAACGATTCAATCCGCCGTAATTTGGTATGCCAGATCCAACCGCACAATGCAACTGGGATTCGCACACTCGCTTCCTTGTCGCAGAACCTTGCGCTGGAAAAGAGCGTAGTGAAGCTCTGGGACTTTGAGCTGGCGACGACACTGCCTAAGGAGGGTGCCAGTGCCTGGCCTTGAAGGAGTGGACGAGTGGATCAGAGTAGAGCCTGTAGACTGTAGATGTTTCTGCAGCACTGGGCTCGTGCCGGACTTTGTTCTGGCATGGTGGGGAAGTGCTGTTGTTAGGACATTGATACCGGTCCTCGAAATTTGCCATGCTGCGATTTTTTTTAGACCCCTTCCTAGGGCCCATCCTACCGCCAAGGCATGAGCGAAAGCCTCGTGGAGCATGGCCCCTCGGATAAAGGGGGCGACATTTCGCCTCGGCTCTGTGGCTCTGCCAGCTGCCAAAACTTGGGGCCCGTTTAGATGAAAGGTTTATTTTTATTTGAGCGAGACTGCAGTCTGGATTGATCTTGGCTCTTGAGTTTGTTTTTATGATAAAGCTTGTGGAGCCCTTCGAACTTCAAAAGACGGGCAGCCCCAGGCCCCAGGCGCAAGCTACAAAGACAAGCTGAGGAAACGTTTCCTACATGGCTCCAGAGCTCCTGATGCAGATGCCTCTCTACTGTGGCCCAGCTTGCAGAACAGGGTGTGCCGCTCAAAACACGTGAAGAGTCGTCTTGGTGTTGGAACGTGAGATGGGGTAGTAGCAGCAGTCGTAGTAGGCAGTAGTACATAGTAGTAGTAGTAGTAGTAGTAGTAGTAGTAGTAGTAGTAGTAGTAGTAGTAGTAGTAGTAGTAGTAGTAGCACTAGTAGGCCTGTGCCCCTGTGGGGCCCGAGCCGAGAAGTAGTAGGAGGAGGAGTAGTAGTGGTGGTGGTGGTGGGGGTGGGGGTGGGGGTGGGGGTGGCGGTTGCGGTAGCAGCAACACCAGCAGCAGTAGCAGTAGTAACTAGAGTCGCGGTCGCAGTAGGAGTCGTCGTCGTAGCAGCAGCAGTAGCAGCAGGAACGCTGTAGCAGCAGCACTAGCACAAGCACTACTAGTCGAACTAGGAGTAGGAGTAGGAGTGGTAGTAGTAGCAGCAGTAGTAGGAGGATAGTGAGTTGGCTGGTTAGTAGTTGGTTAGTTAATTAGTTAGGCCGTCGTTTTCGTCGTCGTCGCCGTGGTTGTTGTCGTTGCTGCCATTCCTGCTGGTGCTGCTGTTGCTTTTTGTTGTTGTTGTCGTTGCTGCTGTTGCTGTGTTTTGTTGCTGTTGTTGTGGTTGTTGTTGTTGTTGTTGTTGTTGTTGTTGGTGGTGGTGGTGGTGGTGGTGGTGGTGGTGGTGGTGGTGGTGGTGGTGGTGGTGGTGGTGGTGGTGGTGGGGTGTCGGTGTCGCTGTCGTTGAGGTTGTCGTCGTTGCTGCCGCTGTTGTTGGGCTGAAGGCCATTGTGGATCGAGCCCTGGTGTACAGATGGGCGCTGGCAGTTAGTGCGCTTGGCAGCTAGCCCCTCGGCTCAGCTCGGTTGCCATGGCAAGAAAGCCCTACATGCCAACCCGCCCGGGCTCCAGGCTCGGAAGGGAGGACCAGAAAGGCCAAGGCCAAGGGCAAGACCCAGCAGCTGTGAACCGGCGGCGTTGGAGGCAATGGGAAGCCTCAGACCAGGTGCAGCAAAGCTTCCTCGAAAAGGCAGGCTTCGCTACACCGCTAGCACAGCTCTGCAAGCGGTACGAAGAGACCTGCCGGAGGAAATCCAGGCAACACTCCCCAAGCTTGAAGCAGCTAAACCACAGCCGACGCTACAGCAGCAGCTCAACAAGGCCAGCCGAAACTTCCAGGCGGGAGCCCAGAAGCACCGAGCCTTGCAGGCAAAGCAGCACTCCAGGCTAAGCTCGACAAGCTCAAGCAAGACACGGAACGCCTTGAGGAGATGCAGCATCTCAACAAGGAAGAGCCCGAACAGCAAAAAAAGCGGCGGCCTTGCAAAAGGAACTTCTGGTTACGGTTCCCACCACGGTCCCGGCGCCATTGCCGGATGAGCTTGTGGCAGCCCTAAAGGTGTTGTGGGTGTTGTTTGTGTGCTGTCGTGCTGGTTATTGTTGCAATGTTGATGTTATTGTTGATATTGGTTGTGTAGGCTTTGGTTGCGGCTATTACGTTACATTCTTCTGATGTTGCTTCTTTCCTCCTTTTCTTCTTCCTTTGTGGGGATCTTGTTGTCACCGTCGCCTTGTGGCTCTTGTTGTTGATTTGTGGTCTTTGCACTTATGCTCTCAGTTTGCTTGCTTATGGCTTGTCCTTGCTGGTGCTGCTGCTGTCACTGGGGTTGGAGGCGCTGGTTACATTCGGATTTAGATTCTGGATACCTAAGGCAGCTGAACCTCCTTCTGCTACTGCATGACCAGAGCGCTTGTACACCATAGCCCACCTCACCTTTCCAAGATACCAACGCCGATGTTTGGGCCATTGGCATTTGCGCATATGTGCTTCTTTGCCATGGCCTCAGCTGGAAAAATGTTTCGGAGTTTCCGGGCCCGGTGAATTTGGCGGATTAGGCAGCAGGTGGGGTTACAATAGTCTGAGGCGTCCCCGCATTCCAGCAGACTGTTTTCCAGGAGACTGTTCTCAGGTAACATTGCCAGAGCACATTCGCAATTGGTGGCTGTGACCACAAGAGGAAATACTTCTGAAACATTCAAGCCAAATTCTTGGAGGCAGATTATCGTCACTGGACGTAACTGTTTAATTGAAACACAATCAGTTCCAAGAAAGGTTTATTTTTCAAGCCTGCCCAAGCCAGGTCACATGCCGAAGTACATCTTGGAACCGCGTTTTCGGGATTCGGCCAGCATGCTCTTCAATAAGTAATGCTCGATTTTCGCCACGGCACAGGGGGTGCTGTGAGCCATGAGCGAGGGTCCTTGCATAAAGTTGAATAACTCATGAATAACAGCTACGGGAAGGCCCGAGCACCGCAACTCTCAAAACGACATCAACTCCGAGAGTTGCCCCTGCCTTGGAACCCTAGAGGCAAAACGTGCCAACCCAGGTGGCCAGCTGCCTTTCCCCGGCAGCACGGCGGAAGAGGCGGTTTGCATTTTCAGGGCTCGAGGACAGGTCCAAGGGAGCCCCGCCATGCCTGGCAGGTGGGAAAGCAAATTGCTCACTGGAGTCCCGCAAAGTGCCTCGGAGGACTTGGCCCATCCGGAGTAGGGAAGACTCAGAAAAGATCCGGTGGAGGGAAGACTCAGAAAAGATGGGAAGCTGTGGATTTTGTTCTGTAGACAGCATTGAGTAACCCGTAGCTTGGCAGAAGGTTTCTGGGCTGGGCTAGAGCGCCTATAGAGTTTGTACAGTCCTGTGCCGTGAGCCGGCGAGGCATCTTGGGCCAGAGACATCGACAGGAACTTCGACCATGGGGACTGGCACCACAAGCATGGAGAGCACGTCCTCATTGTTCGCGAACTGGGCAGATGTTCCAGACGCGTGTTTGAACAGTTTGCATTGGGGTGAGATTCGAAGCACGCGAGCCTGCCGATAGGTAGGAAGTGCCGAGAGAACATCGGGCACGTCCTCTGAATTTCATGTCTCGCGAAGCACCCTCGATTTCCAAACTAGACTTGCTGTGCGGAGGCTGCAGAGGTGGTAAGCTAAGCAGGAAAGTGATAATGATTGGGCTCTCCAGCCATCTCAGGAAGAAGCCCGAGACTTCGTTTGGCACTCGGTCGTGTTTTGCAGAGTATAGACTCAGGGGGCCCCCGTATGAAAGCAGACATATTCCTCGCAGCGCACGGTGAACTCCTGTCACCACAAGCGAGTCGCTCAGTCATGTCATGTGTGACTGAGCCACTGCTCCATGTCCAAATCCTGATGCAAGGTCACACAACTGATGGATACGGACTGCAACACTCGCATCAGCGCGGCGGATGCCATGAAGTTGGATTGGCTCAAGACCGCCCACAAGGAAGGACGGAAGCTGACGCTTGTCGCAGATTGTGCCGACTTGACTTCTCGTGTGTCCTTGATGGATACTGAAGACCTGTACAGGCTCGGACGTTGTTAAAACGCAGCTTCAAAAACCCATTCAGCTCGATACATGTCACTTGTGGCATAGCTCATGCCATTCTCGCATGCTCTTCTTGTACCCGGATTCCAGCCCTGGCGATGCTAGGGCCTAGGGTGGTGGTTGTCCCGGCTCCTGGCAGCTTCCGCCTCCTAGAAGTAGCGGTAGCGCTTCCCAAATAGGCCGGGACACTAAGGATTACGCCGCATACAGTTCAAGGCCCCGCCATACTTGTTGTCACGGCTTCCAGTTGGCCGTGGTTTTGGGGCTTAGGGTGAGGGCGCAATTTGTCGGACTGGCTCGGGCGTTTTGAACAGGCATCTAAGCTTGCCCTGAGCGTTTTTGTGAGCTGCGGCAGCAACAGGCTGCTTCGTCATGCTTCGTCGAGCCCAAGTCCTCAGCCAAAGACGTTACTTGTTGCAGTGTTCTTCACGTGTAACCCTCACTGGCAGGCATATTGTCTTACGGGACGAAAACATTGCTGCAGAAGCGACCTGGCTCGAAATGTCCTGTGGCACTGAAGAGTTTTTACATGTGTGACCACATGCACAGACTCCTGCAAACAACCTTATCTCGTTTGTCGTGTCCGTCATTGTGTCATCAGTCGACTGTGGGCACATGGAAGGACCTGTAGGATTCACTCGGCCTTTGTGATTCATTGAAGATTTCCTGTGAAGACTTGTGCACCCGGAGGTCATCATGCTTGTCCACTACTGCACGAAATTAACGTGCATTAGTCTGCTGTACCTCAAAGAGCACGAAGCTGAAACATGGTCCTTTCGTCAATCGTTTTCGAGAGCCACAGAAGAAAGCACCTACTTGAAACATGTTTTCGAGATGCAGGAAATGCATGCAAGTCATTGCCTGCCACCTGCCGGAAGAGGAGATCAAGGACACGGCTCTCTCAGGCTCTTCATCTTGCAGCCAATGGAGTGTGGGTATGCGATGCCCCAACCTTCGTTCGCAGTAGGGCTCCCGGTGTAGGGGCATATCTTTGAGGAGCCATACTGTCACTGATACACGTATCACCTAGTCACGTCTACCCTTCTGCAAATCATGAATATCTTGTGCGTGTGTGCACGCCGTGCAGCACTGCTAACGAGAGCCGGGAGAAGCTCATCCGATAGATGCTTGACGGAAGAATTTGATTTAACTTCGTTGCAGGAGCTTGCGAAAACGTTCCACACTCTGGACACGAACGGAGACGGTGCCCCTTGCACGCAGCCAGAGAGGCGGCAGTCTGCTGGCTTGGGCTCGAACACAACACCTGACAGCCTTTCATCCTTATCGCTTCATCTAAAATCTTGTGAGGAAGTCTCTCTGAGCGAGCTCAAGCACGCTATATCCCTGGTGGGCAAGCGCAAGGGTGCCAAAGGCAAGCGCAAGAACTCTGTCCCCTGGCCATTGAAACTTGCTTAGTTATTTCTCTTGTTTGTTTTCGCGGATTGTGGCTTGCAAGACGAGAAATGTTCCTTGAGAGAGACGAGGCACCACCCCCATGTGCCACATGTCAGGCCTGTAGTGCTTGGCAGAAAGCCCTCTGCCAAGAATAGTTAACGGCACAGGGTCGGCATCACATAGCCTTTCATCGGGTACAAAGAAGTCTTTGAGGTCTCCGGTCCTACTGATGGGGACATGCTGAAGCTTGTGGCGGTGGACCGGCTGCTTTGGGAAGTACAGACTGGGTGCAAAAGTTCCCGTGCGGACTGTAGATTGTAGGCGGGCATCTTAGCACCGTAGCTGAGCATCGGCTAAAGTTGCTAAAGCATCGAAAATTTCCAGTTCACGGGCCGCTGTACGGACCATAGGGAACAAGGCTGGCAGGCAGAATCCGCCATGGAACATTTGCCAACAGCCCCGTGCAGGGTTGGCCAGGGTTTGCCACAAGTTCTGCTCGGGAAACACCTCGACAAAAGTGTTGCATGACGGTGGAAGATGCCCCCGTTGCAAGGCGATGGATAGCAACGGTGACAATCGTTCCTTGGCTTCGGTTCATCTCGCTGCCAACTGGAAGGATGCTTTGTGTGCTAGTCCATCTGCGCGATCCCATACATAAACTTCTCGCAACCCTTCCGAAACCGACGCATTTCCGCTTGGACAGAATGCTGGATCAGGAATCAGCTACACCGAATTTCTGGCTGCGTGCCTGGAGGTGCTGCAGGGCTTCGTGCATGTTATGCATTGTTCCTATAGGAAACCGGATCCCTGTGCACTCGTTTCTCCTTCCCCTTATATCAGGGGTGCTTGCACGCGCTTCGTGGCTACTAGCCGCGCTGCACCAACGACTAACCTGCGATGGCGCCACTCAATTATCCGGGGCGGCGCCATGGTGCATGTTTCTCGCAACATACAAACAATCGAGGCTGTGTCGAGGTGCATGGCTTGTGTACAGCTTGTCCCAAAAGTCAGCTTGGATCCAGACCCCGATCGCAACAGTCCAGTACCGTGTGTGGACTGGTCAGACCGAATCGTGAGAGAAGTTACGCAGTTACACCCGTGCATGCCGCAGCCTTCTTAAGTCCTAGTCCCTTCGAAGGAGAAACACTACCACCAAGAGGCGGCTTGCTGGCATGCCTTTCGGTGCCTCAGACGGCACTGGTGTTTGCGCCGGGTCTTGCTGCGATGGCATATCAGGGCTCCGAGCGGCGGCCGAAAAGGGGGTGTACGCGTGAGGCAGTCTCTAGTATCTAGCTTCTGGATGATAGAGTGTGCCTTTAGGAATATGAAGGAGCTTTCGCAAGCTGTGTGGATCTAGATGTTGAAGTTGGGGCTTGTCGGCGTGCTGGTTTGGGGTCATCTCCGACCATGCTTGGATCCAGGACGGTCAGGCAATCATGGCGAGGACGAGAAATCGCAAACCATGGGGCGAACAGCTTAGTCTTCAAACAGCCGGCCGCACTATCCTAGGTTCTTCGATCGGGACAACGATGGCAAGATCACGCGGCAGGAAAGAGTTTGCGAATTCCTAAACCCCACTGCGTTGGAATTTGCTCCTCACGAGGAGCTCCTAGAGGCCCTCAAGGACGAGGAGTTCGGGGATATGCCGGGGTCTCAAACAGGGGTCGCTGATGCGCCGCTATGCCGCTGCCGCTATCCACTGGTGTCGGGGTTGTGTCGCTAGTTTCGCATGGTCCCTGGACGGTTAGGAGCACCGAGCCCGACAATCCGACAGAACAGAGGGAAGGGTGACTCCTCAACCTGAGGCCCAAAATGCCAAAAGAGCCCAAGCGGCCCTCATATTCGAGACCGAGAGTTCGATTTTTTCCATGCCGCAGACTGCCTCCGTCCACGCAGTGCTGCACTCCCTGGTAGTTTGTCGTTTCTTTTGTCACGGAGCCTGCGGCACTGTCAGGGTGTTGTCAGTTGCATGATTATGCTCCAGGCTGCCGCAGAAGGTCATCGCTGACCTGGTAAAGGCAGGCGACAGCAACGGGAACCACACCTTGGATTTCTACGAGTTCATGGCTGCTCGGAACCCTTCCTTCGATGTTTGCTTCAAAGGTTCCTGCTAGGGTCACGGGTTCTTTGATGTTCCTTGCTTGCGTGCACTTATGCGCAAGCGCAAACGAAGGGCTTGCATCTTAAGCAAGGCAGCGACGGCGCAGCTTTGGAGTGTGGCGCGGATTAGTTGATAGGCCAGGACAGACCGTAACCCAACACATTGCGAGAAGTAGCAGTCGTGCAGCCGTAATTACTTTAAACTTTCCGAGCAGCTCCTAAACATTCCTACTGCCTCGCTGCATGCCGAGGCTTTGGTGCAGCCTGACCGGGAGTGGACGGCGCCGCAGGTGGCCTCACAGGGCAAGGACGGCAAGGATGCAGGCGGACTCTGTTTGGGCTTTTGCATATTCCCGCTATCATGACAATGCAGTATTGAGGCTTACCTGGAAGGGGAGTTGCGGATGCAACTGTCTGTAAGCTTCTCTCGAGAGTTGTCGGAATGCAGGTTTTGGACTACCTTAGTACTCGGAACATAGCCGTGCTTGATAACCCTGCGCTGCACAATGTTTCGGTCCCTGCAGAGGCATGGACCAACAGCCTCAAACAAGCAAAAAATCTAGCACGGCTACAATCGACCCACAAAAGGAGTTGAGACCTTTGCACGGATGCAAGGCCCCGGGCCACCTTCGCCGCTGAAGGCTGACCGCCGGAAGCGCAAGAACTCGAATGTGGGGCTGTCGGGCACCGAGATCAGTACAGCATTTTTTCTGGCGGCGGGGTGCGTGATTGAAGTCATTCCAAGTCACGTGTCCGCCACCCCGCCACGACTGTCATCGTCAGTGCCGCAATCACCAGACATCACCAGACGCAACAGCACTGGCGATAAGTTATGTATCGGTTTACAGTTACATACTGATGCAAGCACATGGCACTTCGTCATTGAGAAGGCGACGGCTCGAAGTCGGAGTGTGCAAAACCACTGTTGACAATGTCGCTGCCATAAACAGAAACGCCGGTGGCGGTGCTGATGGTGTTCGTCGTGGATGACAGGGTGATGGAAGAGATCACGACGACTGTGATGAGGGTTCTGTTGAGAGTGGGTTTGGGTGTCGCGCGACAACACTAGCGGCATTGTAGTTAGACGCATCATTAGACAGTAGGCTTGATCCGTCATAACTGTTCAATTCAAGGTGCCCCTCATGTGGCCAGAGCCGCCAGCTCAAGGACTGAAGCTAGTTTTGCGATGCTTGAGGCATGCTTCATGAATATTATAGGCTTGGAAAGAGCAAGAACCCATCGGCTTCCACCGTTGGAACAAACAAAGCAAGAACATGCATGGCCCTGCAGGATCGCGACAAGAAAGGCTTGATGTGCGCGGGCTGCTGGATGGCACAGCAGTGATCGCTTTCATGCAGGCATCGGCCGCTGCTGTCAGTTGGCAGATGTTGGCAGTGCATGGGAGGTGACAGACGTCGAGGCTTCGCAGGCTTGTTGGCATTCGGAGCATCCCCACGGTCCCCACACACGGAAATCACCAAGTCCAGAGTCCAGGGATTCTGCGGGGCCAGAGCTTGATCAGCGAAAAGGACCAGATTCAGATGCCGAGGGCTTGTCAAGCGCATACTCCGCCACAGGAATGTGGACCCAGGACACGTTCTTGCCATGTGAGAGTTCCTCACTGACCGCTTAGGTAGGGAGTTGAAGAATCGAATCGAATCACTGACGATTGTTTCTGCAGGCTTGTAAGCCGATGCTTCTCAAGCTGCCTTGATGCCTCGAGAGCATTCCGGCATCTCTCATGTTCTCACTTCGTTCATGTACCTTAATTTCTGCTGTCGGAATGCCCATCCTTCAGTGGAGCTCACTCGGGATTGGAGACTATTCTTCACCTCCCCTTCTTCGGGCAGATGCCCTTGTAGTTCTGGCAGCTCGCGGCTGCTGCAGTCTCACTGTTCGTCGTGAGCTCTAAGAGCTGCACGCACGTCCAGGACATACAGGCGTGCCGAAACCCACCAGCGCTGTGAAGCAGACAAGCCAGTCAAGCTTGCCTGTTCTAAAATCCTGCTGTGCAGCCTTCGGACTGGTGTGAGGCATGAGCTGTTGGAAATTGAAACGTTTTGAATAGATGGCTGGTGCCAATGGTTTCCATGCCGTCATAACGCTATCAAGACATGCATGGTACCGGCAAGGAAACCTTTCGGGCAGCCACGGATTTTGAATCGGGTTCTGATAAGGCACCCTGCGACTGTCAGTGAGCGTACCTACCTGGACCTAGCGGTTACCGCCCAGCCTTCTGCTCAGCTCCTTCTGCGCGCCCCGACCCTACAATCTGCATCAGGAGCATCTCGGTGTTATAAATATCACTGGTTGCATGACAAGTCGTCTGGGTGCATGCAGTGCCCAAGAGTGCCGCGACATTGGCGCATAGACTCGAGCATACCGGTCTTTCAAGAAGGCTAGCGATGCAAAACCCAATGCCCAGGGGCCGTTGCGGGCTTGGGATGAGGATTGGGGAGAACACGGTTTACGTGCGAGTGTTCACCGTCATGGGGATTTTCTGCTGACTCTTGGAACGACATACTCCAGCATGTCGACGTGACAAACCAACCCAACAGCCCCGAAGCGCGCTCGTCCAATTCGCAACCCTCGCAAGCATGTAAACTAGAAGCCACAAGCCCGAAGACCGAGGCCTTCTCTTCCCTGCTTCAGCGCAGGGCACGCAGCCTGGTGGCAGAGGACGTGCTGCGCCCGGCGGCTGGGATCGGGGCCGGTTCGAGTCTCTCAGGGCTGCCTGAGCAAAGCTGAAAGAGGGCAAGTCGCAGCTTTTGGCATTCTCGCTAGAGCTCGTGCCCTATGAATGTTATGCTTCTGATTGATTAACCGTGGCACTTGTCCTTGCAGAAGTAGCTAACAGTTGGAGTAGAAGCAGCGTAGTACGTGTAGCCGCCGTCGTCGCATTGGTATCGATGAGGCAGAAGCAGACGTCGTCTTGAAGGGGGGTGGGGTGGTGACGTCATGTTCCAGCTCATTCCCAATGTTCATCATCCTTACTCTACGTATCCCTAACCCTGGTTGTTGCCCCACCTTCCCCTTCCATAAAACGACTGAGCTCTTCTAGCACACTCAATCGTATTGTCTGTACTATACTATATACCGTATACTGTGCAGTATGCTACATACTCTATAGTCTAGTATGTACAAATCTCTGCCCCCATTTTGTTAAACACCGCCCTAATCATGAGAAACTTTGGGCCCAACCCTCCTGAAATCATCCCCGCCCTTCAAAAATCTTCAAAACTTAGTTTGAAGTTTTGCACTGGGGGGTTCAGGAGCAAGACGAGAGCAGGAGTAAGAACACGAACAGGAGCAGAGCAAGAGCAAGATTCCCTAAGAGTGACAGCACGTATACCAGCCTATATACTACATAGCACGCTCAGAATGCACTATGTACCTATATAGTGTGTACATATATACTTACTAACTTAACTATATAGTAGATATTTATTGCGTAGTATAGTATCTAATCTGCAGCATGCTTTATGCTATAAAGGTGTCCCAATATACTCAGGTGACAGGTGGTGAGAGCTTAAGATGTGCATGTCCAAACATACGTGCTGTCCTGCAAGACTCCCAAACATTACTTCTTAGTGTTTTGGTTGGAAAACACAAGTTAGTGACTCGTGTTTACGCCGCACCTTTGTAGGACCGCCTCACCACTGTACACGAACAGTTCGAACATTGCACAGACGCGTGAAGTCTTGCATTTTACAGCATTTGGAGGCCTCTGAACATGTGGGACTGCAAATCGCGCAACGAAAAAGACCGATCAAATTGTTATCCTGCTCATTCATCCAACAAGTATAATTCCGAAATTTGAATCCGTGAGGTGTCCGCAGCATGAATCATCAATACCCGCGAAGTGCTGAAAAACACAGATTGAAGGATATTTCGTGAAAAGCGATGCGCGCAAAGAAAATTAGCGACACGACGCCCAGCATCAGCAGGAGCAGGAGCAGCAGTAGCAGTAGCAGTAGCAGCGGTGGCGATGGTGGTGGATCCCGGATGATCCCAGTAATGAATCCTCACATATCTTCACTGTGTGTGAGAACCCTTAGCACAGTTTTTTGCACCCCAAGCCCTCGATCTGATGTGAGGGTCCAGTCCTCCAGCCGCTGAGGATGGTTTCGCTTGCGCGCTTTTCGAGGCTGCCTAGCAGTAGGGGTGTCAGCGGAGGCCGAGATCTGAAACAGAATGATTTCGGAGATTTTCTCGAAAAGCCGCAAGGAGTTAAGTTCTCATCTGGACGTTCGTCGAATCTGGCTTGATGAGATAGATTTTTGTTTTTGGCTTCGGATGTTGGTGTATCTACCCGTCCTTGCTCGTTTCGTTGGTTGTTGGTCTGTTGGTTCCTTCTGAAGTTAGTTGCCACTGGATGCCATTTCAAGAGGATCTCTCCGATCGCCACACCGGTCACCATCCCAGAGCGGCAGGCTTACAAGGCTCTCGAGCAGAAGGGGGTTGTCCTCGTGTGGCAGCCAACGGACGTGGCATCGGCCTAAGCCTTGCGGGTTTTGACCACGCCGGACTCCGCTGGACAAAGCTCGCACGAGTGCAGTAGGACAGGGCTAGCACAGGTTCAACTAGCAATTGAAAGGCACCTCAGCGAGATACAGAAGGGCCTCCACCAAGACAGCACAAAATACGGGCAACCGTCACGCCGTGCGATGCCGTGTGGAGAGGAGCGCGAGCCGTGTGAAAATCACAGAAGTGATGAATGGACACCTGCAGAAGTTCCCAGTAAATCAACCGGCTGCCAAATGCAGAAATCGTTGCTGCGAAGCTTACGATGACAGCACACACGCAGCAGCAGCAGTGCAGAGCTCTTACACATTAACCCAGTAAAGCTGTATGCGCAGCGCATCATTGTTTGCACGGGCATCAGGATCAAGTCCTCCAGTGGTGCCGAAGCCGAAAACCCTGATGATGCTCCGTCGATTGCGTTTGCATGCGGCCCAATACCTTGCACAGGACCTTGCCATTGCCAGTGTTTGGCCAGACTGTGCGGTTGGGAGCCTAGTTGTGTTGAGCAGCAGGGGTCTCCGTACTTACTTTGTGAAGGAAATGTCCGATACCGACGAGTCTGGGAGTCTGGCTGCTTGGACGTCACGTTTGTTATACCTGCCAAACAAGAATGCGCGCGATGCAACAACACCAGAAATAGTCGTTTGAGGTGTGCTAAGCATTCACACATGCTCTGTCAGCGCGGGTCGCAGCGCTTGACCTCGGGTTTACGCTGGCTGCTTGCTCCTTCGAATGCTGAAATCCGAAAATCCGAGCCCAGTAGGCCCCTAGCAACTGGATGCCATGCGAACACCAACTTTTGTTATTTCGGGTGTATCTGAGCCATTTCCCAGGCGCCGGCGCCTCTTATGCCACTGAGCACGAAGCTAGCAGATCGCTGCCTGGCTGGAGCTGGCTTTGCAGATGCTGCAGATATTCGCTGGCCGCGCAAAACCCATGTGAGTCACGAAGGCTGCCTCCGCCTTGCTGCTGCACCCTCAGCTGCCTCAGCATGGAATTGCCCGTCTGGAGTCTGGAGTGTGGCATATCTGTCTTGAGTTGAATGCAGGCATCACAGTCAATATGAACAGGCGACGCAGTGCCATAGCATGACAGTCCTCTCTTGTGAAGCATTGTGAAGCATTTAAGGTACAATCGCACCTGGTTGTACATAAAAGGGCGGGCTTCGAATGCAGCCTCCGACTCGTATCCATTCTTCACCTCAGCAATCGGGAGCTTGATGGCTTCAGCCTTCGAATAACGTCAGAAAACTAAGGGTTGCATCTTGTTGCTTTCATGGAAGCCTGACAAGGATCCTGACCTCGGGCTGGGCCGGCTGTTGGGCATCCTACCAGACGGAAGGCTGTGCGAGCGGTGCTAGATCCCTTGTGCAAAGCAATGCCAAGCAATCAACCTGTGATCTCTCGGGAACGATGTTGGCACCAGGCTTTGAAAGACACAACGGGCCACAGTGCTTGCTTCCAGCAGGCCTAGAACGGCTTTGGCAACCTGGCCGGCTGATGTGGTCAGCATCCTCGGACATGACCTGCAGAGTAGAATCCAGTCGGTTGCTGCAAGAAGTCATGTCGTTGTTGCACAGCAGAGGCTGGCTGGTTCTCTGCAGAAATATTCAGAGTTTGGATGCATGGCTGGGCTTGACTTTGATGCTCAGCATGGCCTGCAGAAACACTTTAGCAGTATTCCAGTCGGATTGTGACGTCACATACCCAGCCCTCGATTCCTTGAGAAGGTGCTTCCTGGCGCCGAGCACGGGGAATTCACAGTGGCTGGTCGCAGGCAGTAAGTAGGTTTTGTATTTTGTCTCATGAGGCTTTGGGCTGGTTGGCTTGCGCCCTTGCAGGCTCACTGTACACAAGTTCTGCTGGTTTCAATGCTTGGCCATCAAGTTGAAGGTCTCCGGGGTGTTGCATGGCATGCAGGATTTGGAGCGAGACGGTCGAAGGTCAGTGCCAGACCCAGACGTGCCATGCCGGGTGAAGATCTCGAGCACGTCTTCGCATGCACCGTGGAGCAGCGCTGAGGTTTGCCTCGGCTTTGGCCATGACCAAGCACGTGTTACGCACCGAGAGCGGGAACATTTCAAACGGGCACAAAGATCGTAATTGTTGTGGAACTCGACTCAGACAGTTCTTGAAGCATGCATGCATCCTCTTAGTAGATCCTCGTATATCCGCATGCGACATTCTTGTACGTAATGTCTGATTCGTGTGGCATGCCTGTGAAGTGTGGTTCTACGGCCATTTACGCATGGCAGTGCCCAGACTTCTCCAGCCATTTCCGAAGCCTGTGACTCCACTGAACTCGCACTTCGGAACTAGAGGGTTTGATTTGGGCTTGGGAATTGTTCAAGGCTCCATAATTCTGTGTAGAATCCAAACATTCCGCCAAGAAGCCTTCAGGTTGCGGCTCCTCTTCTTTGCCTCTGGGTGCCGCGGGCAGGGTCCTGGGCCATTCCGTCCCGGGCCTGAGCATGAAAGGACGCTGTCAGGAAGGTCTAGCTCCATATATCAGGACCGCACCGGAAGCAGACACGCGTGATTGCAAACATGTTTGGCATGAGCCATTTAACAGCGTGCTGATCGGCATCTGCTTTGCCCGATGCAGTATGCATGCACCACGTGGAATGTGGCTTTTTTATGGACATGGAAGTTCCAGGCTACTCTTTGCTTCAGTTTCCGCGAAACTTGGCTCCGGAGGACCAGGGTGATCGCGAGTTACAACAAACTGCTTAAACACATTGAAACTGAGCAGTGCAGACAAAGAGCTGCTGGATAGGCAGAGAGCTGCGGCTCCTCACTCGCACAAAAACAGGAGAGATGACTCTGCTTGGGGATGTGTTTGTCAGGACAAGCCTTGGGTTACCATCGCCGTGCGCGATTCTGTTCCTCGGCTGGTTGTTTGGATATCAGATGAACAGACAAATGGGGTCCGGCGGCTGAGCTACTCGTAGGAGTGAACTTTTCTGGTGCATCCCTGGGAAACTCCAACTTGGAGCTCCTCACCACGCAACATGAAACTACCTTGAACTACCAGTGCAGCAAGCAGAGCGTACCGCAGCACTGTTCTTCCAGACTCCCTGGACTGCATGAGTACAACCTGTGGGCGCCGAGGTTCCATGGAGAAGCTTGGATCGGCACCCCGAGGCTCGATCACGATTTTGGGGTTAGGCAGCTTGTGAGCCAATTCTCGGTTTCTCGGCGGCAGCTGAGGATCGTAACAAGAGACTTGCGGCATCTCGCTGCATGCAGATCTGACCCCCAGCGAGAGCACCTCCCAAGTGGAAACTCCAACCTCGCAGTGACCTCACACACGAACGCTTTCCGGGCGCGCTTCAGTCGCGTGTCGACAGCTGTTGATCAATGGCGGCCACGACTCTTGTTTAGATGATTAAATTCGAAGCACTTACTACAGCTGATGTGCTGCATCACCCATTCAAGAACCGTTGTCATGCCTTGGCATGGACAGGCGACAACCACCCACACGGAAAATTCAAAAAGGGCAAGGATGGGAAGGGATCTCAATATAATGTGAACCTTCTTGGTCTTCCACTTGTATCGACACCGTCCGTAAAATTCCATGCCAGTCCACGTGGAGAATTCTCAGTCGTTGTACTGGCGGCGGGCTTTGTGCACCAACAGCGGCTGCAGTGCACGAAGAGCAGGAAGCTCGGTGGATAACCCTTTACTTGCCACGGCTGTTTCCTAGCCTGTACGTTTCGCTTTCCCTTTGCGAGTTGTGAGCCTTCCTGTTCGTCTTGACAGACTCTTGGTCCAAAACCGCCAAGCATAACGGCTAGCCTTGATGATGCGCCAGGGATCGGCTACCTGATGATTCATGTTTACTCGGTTACCCAATCCTCCCCGTTGCCTGCCTGCCCTCCTGCAAATTGTGCTGACATTGACGCGAGCGAAGCCTGGACCCATAGTCCCAGATATCGTGAATCGTGTGGGAAGGCTTTGGCTGCACCACACAATGGCCACTGCTCGAAACATGGTGATGATGCGAAAGCGAGTGAGCAACCATCTTCACAACCGCTGTTTATGATTTCATGGCTCCTCCTGGCACAGCCACTTTGGATTTTGTCTTCCGGGTAGGTCAACGGTGTGTCGCACCCGGGTGTCCTGCTTGTTGCTGCCACCATAGCACAGCATGTCAGCCGCATCTAGTCCGAGCAAAAACCAACTACAGTGTTGTCGTTCTCGTTCTCGTTCTCGTCGTCGTCGTGGTGGTGATGGTGGTGGTGGTGGTGGTGTGTTACCGGCGCTTCTCTCCCCTATCGCATTTGTTTGTGTGCCACCAACTATCCGAGAGAAAAGCTTCGGTGAACGGAAACCGATCTCAGCCCCACCGCAGACGGGGCGCACTCGCGTTTGGCTGGCGGTAGGCACGTTAGCTCAAATACTTGCACCTCTGCTTGGTAGGTCTCCCTCGAATGAGCAAGGGCCGACGTAGCTACGCCCATCACTGGAGGAGAGAGCGTCTTCGGCCCCTTGTACAACGAAGGGCACACCTACGACGAGACATGTGCCAAGGGAGTGGAAGTCGGCTCAACACCATCACGACCAGCAGAAGTGCGGGAGGGTGTAGATCGGGGACCCGCGAGGCCACAATCTCAGCCCCAAAGGATGCAACCTACAGCAGCGAAGGCAGAGGGGGACATCAGTCCTCACACTGCAAGCGCCAAAATCCAGCTGTACATGTGCCCCATCTGATGAACGGATGCACACCCAGCTATCATGACAATCCCTTTCGTCCCTCGGACGACACAAAAGGCGAGTTGACTAGATCCACCGGCTGTGTCCCAAGCCAAAGTAAATAAAGACCCGTGCGCGCTTGTGCACGGGAGGGCGGGCGCTTGCTGATGGTCCAATTCTCACACAGACGAACCGGCCAGCGTGCGTTGGTGCAACGGAGAGCGGCGTTTCGGCTTTGCTCTTCCTGGCTGTGCAGAAGAAGGGCTAGCGGGGAAGCAAGCCATGTTGGTTCAAGCCAGGTTCAAGTTATTTCAATTCAAGTTGCCTTCAGCCTACGTATTTTGTGGCGATCGTTTGAGCAAATTCCCCCGCCAATTCAACTTTCTGCGGTCAGAATCTGCCGTCGAAGCCAAACCAAAATCAATTTTTTGAGGGGGGCCACAAGGGGGATAGGATGGATAGGTCACTGGGAAAGGATTAAGGGAAAGGCACAGAGGTTCCCGGAGAGGCTAGGCGAGTTTAGCACAGGTTCTTGTTTCGGGACTACATCGAAAGCAAAGTTGTGGCAATGACGCGAGGCAGCAGAATGTGGATGTGAGCTCCGGTAAAGGGGATGTGCTGCCCTGTCTCCTGTAGGGGCCACTGCACCCCCCCCTCTTATGAGTCTCGTTTTGCATTGCGCTCATGACGGTCCCGCTCCCGTCACAAAAAGTGCGGCACCAAAAAAGTCCCAAACATTCTCTGCCTCGCCCTCTCCTGCACCCCTGCATGGCTGGCCTGGCTGGCCAGCTTTCGTCCAGCTTTCTTACTTCTCCTTGCTGTACTTTGAGGAATACCATTGACAAGGGCTCATAGAGGGGTCAGAGGCCGGCCAGCGCACAGCATGGCATGGATCACATCTAAATACGTGACAACTGGCTGTGTCCAGAAGTTGAGAAGCTTCTGGCAGTCATTGCATGGCCTGTCGCGTTGCATCGCACATGACAAGCAGAATGCTCCCTGGCAAGGTCTACCAAACGACTCCGCGACTTCGCCCGGTGAAATTATGCATTACTGAGCTGAAAGCTCTGCGCCTGGAAGGCCCCACGAGCCGTCGAATGATGGTTGATGTTCACCATGTGCGTACGTTGAGGTGATCGACGTATCTTCGGCATGTCGCGCTTCGAAATTCAGAATTGCATCTTGCACGGATCCAGGACATGACAGTTCCATTTGAAGTGCCGTTGAGCCTTCTCCCGTGCTTCGATCTGGCCCTTATCTTGTCAGCTTCGTGAGCAAAGTGTGGCTATAGAAGCCTCGCATAGCCTTGCCATGTCCTGCTCGAGCGTGGGTTCGGTCTCGGTTGCTGCCCGCAACCTTGGTACATATGGTACATGTATGTACTTGCAAGTTGCTACCTACGTGTAGTCGTGTGTGCTTCATGTGCATTGGAGAACGTGTTTCGTGCCGTTGCGTGGCAGCGAGTATGAGACTGTCACGGTGTTGTGCACTCGCAACATCAGGCTTCCAACACAGCCGGTGCATATCCGTCCACACATTGTGCGTATTAGCTAGTGCTAGTGTGCGCCCTTCCGACGCATCGGCTTTTGCCAAGAATTGTAGTGTGTGGCATGTGAGTGCAGCGCATGGTTTTTTTCTCCTCTTCGAGGGTAAATTACGTAGCCGTGCTGGATGCAAGTCACACCACAGCAACTCAAAGATCTCCGAAACAGTCGTTAGCCCTGTGCATCGTGACTTGCTTTGCAGAAATAGATTCTGATCAGGAGAAGTTGTTGCTGAAGATGCTGCGGGCGGAAAGGCCAGGTACATGTCAGCGCATACTCTTGAAACTTGTGTTTGAATGTCAGTCGTCGGCTGCAGGTTTCCAAAGGTTGGCGATTGAGCCGGGCCCAAGAAGATCGATAAATCGCTTTGTGCAGCTTATGTGTGCCGCCATGTTCACCACGTGGCTGAAAATGGTGCGTCTTGTTCGAGGTCCCGGGGGTGATTTGCCCGCGGTCGCACCGCCTGATCCCCAGAAAGCAGACAACAGGCATGAATATGGGCAGGAATTTGCAGGGGATCCAACGCAATTCGGAGAAAGAGCGAACATCTAGCACATATTGTCCAGCGTCAGCATGATGACCAATGGCAGCCATTTGCCAAACAGCTCAGCCGCATGCCACATTTTTGCAGGACTGCAGTCTTGGCTGCGGAGCTGTTGGGGGTCAAGTCGGATGCCGGGCGCCTTTGACGTAAGTGTTCGGAGCTTTGAAGTGCAATTCTGGCCAAACATGTCTACCGTGTACGTTTTTGGCAAGACCACGGATTCCATGAGCGCCCCGAGGCTGTGACATCGCCGAAAGCATGCGAAAAGCCACGAGCTCGGGAGCAACAGTAACAACATTGTTGTGGCAACGCTCCTGGACGGTGCTCGGATATCTGCCGCGGATACCGGGATACCATGTGAAACTCCAGTTGTGCTCCCATGAACCACGTGCCGTGTGCACAACACACTGGCTTGTAGCTCAAACCGGGATGAGCGCTATCACCTCGAGGCCCTCGCAAGGATTGGCCGAGTTGGTCAGCAGCTGTAAGGAGGTGGTCGCCCGGCAGGGTCGAAGATGGATTAGATTGTTTGGTGTCAGGCCGGGGGGGTAACTAAGGAACACCTGTTATTCACGGAAGCCAGCAGGTGGTCCAAAGTAGGGACATGTAAGAGGGCGCTTGTCCTTCGGCCGAAGTGCCGGAGAACAGGGCAGAAGTGGTTTGCCGAATGATCTTGTGTGCTTGGAGATTTGTTCGCGTTTTGAGGATTCTGCGACCCTCATTTTCGACACGGCCCCGAACGAGCTGAAGGCTACCGTGCCTGCCACGAGAGCGCCTGGCCTTGGCTGGGGTTTGGAGCGCCTCAGGGATGGTGGCACGAAGTCTATTTTCCAGATGGCTTGAGAAAAGTGCTGCTTCTTTTACGGAAAGTCTCACTCACTCACGCTCTGGCCTTGCCGAAGCTACTATGGCTTCTGCGAGTTCTGAGGCACTCCCTGTGGACCTCTGCTTCCAGGTCTTGGCGTGCTTGCTTTTTGTTGATGGTTTTGAAGCTTCGTGTAGCAAACGTTCTTCCCCACTGGCATGAGTGCCAAGCCTGGTTGAAGCCCAGACTTAACAAGATGACTTCATCTGCCCAGCAATATTGATCACCATCCTTGAGCTGTACTTGTACAATTCACCACGGGCTCGCCTGCAAGGCTCGTGGTGCAGAAGAGTTCTTGACCAAGACCTTCGAAGTGCCGCAGCACTCAGCTGGGCGAGTGTGAGCTTGTCCTGTCATGAAGGGCTTGTAAATGAAGGCCAAGGATCAAGCACGTGTGGACTCATGCAGCTGAGAAGTGAAAGACCTTGGCTTGTTAAGGCCACGGCGTGGCCACATGCAGACGGAAGCCATGTTGCTCGGCCGGGGCCCCAAGAACCATTTATCGGTTCTGCTGGGTGTTTTCGCAAGTTCGTCAAACATGGAGTGCATCGGCGGTTTCCCTGTAATTGCTCACGTGTCGCAGCGCGGCCTGCTGTGGAAGTAAGCTGTGCTGTGGACATGTCACTTCCGTCGTAAGCCGCGGCTCAGCCCGGGCAAAAAAAACTAAGTCTCTGGGTTTTGCTGATTTGCATGAACCTTGTCGGATCCCGCACCACAGGGTCCTGTATATGTCACGGAAACGCGAAGAAAATACTGCCCTAAGTTGCAAGACAAACTGCCCATGCTGACTTGCTGTGGCAAAATCCTGCCGATGCACTCACACGCTTTGCCGAAGTCCAGGTGCAAGCCTTGCACGCCTGGCGATCCAGAATGAAGTCGCCTCCTGCTGAGCATTGCACAGTCATGCTTCGACTTTTGTGGTTTGCATTCTCGGCTCCTGTCTTTGGCCGAAGCTCTTCTCAATGTGCCCCTCCAAATGCTGGATGGCGAATGCAGTGAAATCTGTTATCTCCGCCACAGCACTGTGAACATCTGAAA
This sequence comes from Symbiodinium sp. CCMP2592, assembly GCA_905221615.1. Lineage (NCBI taxonomy): Eukaryota > Dinophyceae > Suessiales > Symbiodiniaceae > Symbiodinium > Symbiodinium sp. CCMP2592. Next base: position 970,525 of record CAJNDT010001324.1, read on the forward strand.
GCAAGTCTGAACACTATCTGGCATGCCACACTGCAATCCGTGAAGGGACCAAGTTCGAAAGCCTTCCGGGATGCACCCTTTCAATCTTGCCATTTTCACATAAAGCATAACGCGAAAGCAAACGATAGCAAACCGGACGCTGCCGAGGCGCCCTTGGAGTGGACAAATGCCGCTGCCGCACTGCAACGGGCGGAGCAGGAGCCGAAAGAGTCACCACACGCCGCCAGAGGGTGTTGGCCAAGATCCCAATAACCGCCGTGCGTTTCAGCCCAAAATGAGCACATGAGCGCATCAGAAGCATATCCGAAGCCTTGAAACACTCGACGACAGGGACGACTTTTGTGAGAACAGAAATCCTTTATTTACATACTATCTACACTTCGGCAAAGATAATTAGTAGTCTTTGCTTGTCGAACTTGGCTTGAGAAGAAGTAAGTCAGCGACAGCCAGAACAGTGATGCTGAATCCACGTCAACTGTCTACTTAGCGCCTTGATCGAGCGATATAGAGAGTCTTAGCCTTGTGCGGATTAATCTGTTTACAGGAACAAACCACATAGCCTTCAATCTCAAGAGTTTGAAGGATTCAGGCGCATGTTAGAGCGCAAGTGGAGCCCTTGGCTGTCTGGATACCACAGACTTGAACTTGCAGGGTGTAATTTGGTTTACATTGTGTCAGCATTTGGAGGCAATACTCAACAATACTTACGGTCTGCATTGCGGGGCAAATAGCCTTGCAAAGTAGCATTCTTCAATTTGTGCAAAGGCTGAAGGCGGGATCATTGCAGTGGCAGGCGCTACACGGCTGCTCGAGAAGCTTGCAGCAACTCTACTGTGCGGAGCTTTGGATGGATGCGAGCGTGAGATCTGGTAGCTGGTAGCTCTGGTAAATACTAAGTGTGCTTTCTTCTATGAAAGTGTTATAGGGTTAGGTTTCACTTCAAGCGCAAAGCGCAGGGCCTGCCTCACCTAAGCGACAGTCGGAACTCCATGAGCAGCCAATGGTCAACCCAGAGCAGGAAAAATTGGGGGGCGATGGCACTGCGAACATGCTGCTGAATTGCTGCATGTTCCCATAGCCTGGCAGTGGACTGATTCCGCCGATTGGCCCGATCCTGCAAGAGCACTTCCCAAAAAACCATTACCTCCCCTATGGACAGATACGCTTTCTCAGGTCGTGAGATGCCAGACTGGCTGCTTACAGAATCAGCACCAAGCAGGCGCCCTGTCGTTCCAAGCCAATTGATTCGAAGTTGACCGGTACCGGTACCGCCTCAGAGAAAATTTACCTCGCCGCCTTACAAATGTTTTGAAGTTTGAAGTTCACAGGGTGACCGGGTGTGCTTCTCAAAGCCCGCCGCAGATCAAAGCCGCGGTGTCGGACACTGTGCAACGAGGCCAGGGCTTCGGCTTCGCACTAGAGCAGGCCACAGGCGGCCACTCTCCACTCAGCGGCACGCTGCCTTTCAATACGCAGTCTGCTCATGTCTTTCTGAGAGGTCCTTGGTACATGTTGTTTTTTGAGGGCCCAAGAGCGGCCCAAGGGGTCTTGTCGTTTCTTGGAGCATCAGTCGCGGACGCTTGCTTGCGCCACCAGCCCAGGAGCTGAACTCTCAAAGCCACGGCCCCCAAAACGCGGACCCAATCCCTAAATCATAGCGCACCGATTCCCTGCTGTCTTGCGGCAAGGCAGTTGGTGACGTGGTCGAAGCATGGAGGGGTTCCCAGATGTTGGGGGAGGTTTGGAGATCTTGCGTCACTGTTTACAGGGATCCTTGGAGACCCAGCCTTCTCTGAGCATGTTCGGATTCTCGCAGTGCAGGTAGAGTTGGGGTCGGTATGCTTGCCACTGAATCTTCACACGCAGGGCCAGCTTGTGGCCATGTCAACTGAACAGATGTAACAACAGTTGTAAAACTTCCATCCGTGTGCTGAATGTTATGCATGATGCAACAGCCTTCTGTTGCAACCAGATCTTGATCGGTGCCAAGGAAGCTTCTGTCCTCTGAGAGCACCGTCACAGACCTTGGCGAGTACTTCACTAATCAGTTCCTGTCCTTGAGCTGCTACGGTGCGCGGCTTGAGCTAGCCTCTTGAGTTGTAGAGTTGACGACTCAGGCGCTTGGGTTTGGGGATCGGTTTCGGCTTCGACTTGCGGGCCATTGCAGAGTCCGTGATCCGGTTTTAAGTTCAGTTTCGAAAGCTGCATCTCGGCCACATCCACTTGACTTGCTGCCAGCATGAGCGGATGCCGTGGCCCGTCAATCGGTCGTTCGGAGGCTCGCTGATCGCGACACAGCCTGCCAGCTACCTCAGCGCAGAAGGGCCGTTGTTGGCCAGTGAGGCTTTGCCGTAGTGTGGTGTCAGCCTGACAGAAGCTCTCGTAATGCTGAGCTTTCAGCAGCAGGAATCCATCGTGGATCATGTTCCTTCGCAAGACGGTGTTCTCGGTCGCAGGTGCTGGTCAACTACACCGGCGCGCAGCCTGAGCTACACATTTGGGGAGCACTTCCGGCCGGCTCCTCGATTCGAGGAAGTCATCGCAAGCAGAATGCTCCGTTTGCTGTGTTACGGATCGTTTTTCGGTCCCGAGGTTTCAGTCTAAAGCGATCCCGTGCAAGCTCCCAGCTAAAAAAGCGGAGGGGAGGGACGTGGTGCTGGGTAAACGACACTCTGATGAGTTTCAGGCATCATTACACGCCGCCTATATACTGATTTTTGTTTCGGCTGCTTGCAGACAGCTTCCCCTGAGGTACTGTCCAAGCCCGGTCGCTTTGCAGCCGGCTCCTGACATGGGCAGCTCAGAGTCAGGTCGCAGAGACAAGTCATGCAGGCGCAAACCCCGAGCGATACGGGCAGAGATTGCAGAAGCCATTCAAAACACGTAGAATGCTCACCATGATACAGTGCGAGGAGGAAAAGGCTCTGTCAAGGATGTTGTCTGCTAGTCGGCTCAGCTTAGTCAACCCAGGCCCAGCTGTGGATGATGCTCCGCTTGGACAAGAGTCTGCGAAGCTATGGTGAGGAGGGGAGCGGGCTTAAGCCAGGCTTCCAGTAGCGAGCTTTTGCAGGTTCGACATACCCAACTGGCCACAGATTGCAAGACAATGTGTCAAAAGGCTCGAGCAGCATTCGCATACCCAATGATGCACTGGCTCTTGCATAACTACAGTCTTCCCATTGCACTCACGGCTTGCTTTAGCAAGTGTTCGGATTGTCAGACTTTCGCGTGCGGGGCGATGGTGGGCGGTTGGTCAGAAACAGATTGGAGGAATCGTAGGTAGTAGCGACTGCTTCCATAACACCTTGAATCACTTTCATCGATTTTGAAAGGAAAGCTTTCTCACGCAAGCTTTGAGCCGTGAGTCCGTTGTGCGGGAGTTCAATGCAGTGATCTATTTCCGCTTTCACAGCGACAATTTTTGCTCTGGAAGAACCCACCGACGCAACACAATGGCCTGGAATGCAACAACTGCCCCGAAGTCAAGCTCACTTTGGGAGGCGTCGCCGGCATTGACTGACGGCTTCCTGCAGTGTTACCTCAAGGACAGCTACGCAAACGCACACAGACCACGCACTCTGAAGGACATGCTCTAAGCTTTTGGAGCTGCGGATGATCAGCAGAACAGCAGAACTGTGATGTTCCAGATGTTTCCAGTCTCTTCCTGCATGTTGCTACAGAGGCATGACTTCTCAATACTTCTCACGAAATATGTGGATTGCAATTCACTGTGAGTCTGGGAAACCTTGACCGGCACGCCCTGCGTTTGATTCTTGATTGCATGCTGGAGGAGGCGTCAAGTGGCAGTTCGGTGGCAGTCTCGCGGTTGCATCAGCGGCACCACATGTGCAGTGGTTCCACTTCAGAGCACCACATTCACCACATCTTTCTGGCTGAAGCAAAGGCTGTTCGCCTGCGGCTTCACTGTGTGCCGCACCGTCGGCAAGAAGAGTGGAGCAAGCAAGCACTAAGTTAATTCGGGGTGGCCTTACATAAAACCCAAAGGGTGAACCAGGCGCCCTCTGGTTTTGACGTGTTGTAACCCATAATATCTACGCAAGACAACTTCATGTGGGCTTCTGCCAAGTCCGGCAAATCCGAGGAGCATGCACTGCCACAGCAGCCATGGCTTCGAAACCAGACAAGCTGTCACTCCTCAGCACCACCCGTGAACTTGACAACATGACGCCAGCTGCGTGCCACCTGCACGCCCAGAGTGAGGGGCGGACAAGATGTCAAGAACGGGGAAAAGTAAAAACCAAGCACTCGAACGCCTTCTGGCTGACAGTATGCTGCACGGCGTTTCGAGCACTCTTCACTTCCCTTGCGTATCTTTGCGTTTGCGTGGGTTGGCCGCATGAACTCAATCAGGTGCTTCGACTGCTGCAACTGCTTTTAGGATTTTGGCGCTGTTTGGGCAACTCTCTTGGTTTCTTTCATTCGCTAGCTTCATTAATCTCGCTGCCCGACATGTGGCATCAAGATGTTGGGACCGAAGCCGAACTCGAGATATTGTAGACAGATGCAGCACGAAAGACATGGAGCGAGCAAACGACGAAGTTGCCAGCAACAGAAGAATCACACCTAGTTCTGCATCCATGTGCCTAGGGCCAAACAGCTCGATTTCGTCGAGACTTGTTATTTTGGGCGTTGCACTCGTTTGTTTGACACACAAACTCTGCCAAGCATTGCGATTCGAGCATCGACATGTGCGACTGCAGCGCTTCCTAGATCCCGGGCCTCCAAGATCATCCCATCTCGGACGCGTGTAGAGCCTGGCAAGGTTTTCAAGGGCTAAGGGTGTTTAATGTCGCAGGGCTCCCGGAGTTCGACTTAAAGTTTAGAGTCTAGAGGGCTCACACAAGCTAGGGTTCGGGATTTGGCTTACCCAAATTGAATCCATGAAACCGGAGTGGCCGTAGATAAAACCAGTGCAAAGTGCCTCCACCCGCAAGCAAGCGGGTTGTGAGGCTGGTGATACTGGAGCTCATGGAGCTGCGGCGGGAGATCCATCGTTTCGGGGCCAGAAGCCTGGAAAAAGCCGTCAGAAGCCAGCTTGCGAGATTTGCAGTGGGAATCAGTTCAGACATACGCCCCGACATTTGGGCCTTGTTCTTGCAAGCCCTGGCTCGCGAAGCCCAAGCGTCCCAAGCGGATCTGCAGAACGCATTTCGGAAATCTTCGTGTAGTGACGATCTTCGTTTCGCGTACGCCAGAAGCAGAAGTAGTTGAACCACGGCTTTGTAGGAAAGTCTCTGATCACGAGTTGCACTGCTTAGCAGCCCCCTTCACCCAGGCTTGACGTACCGAATGCTTGGGAGAGACAGAGAGAGAAAAAAGCCCCTAGCAAAGCAAAGAGAGAGAGAGAGAGAGAGCCCGCGACCCTTATGCCGAGCAGAAAGAAAGAAAGAAAGAGAGAGAGCTCGGGGCTGCGGAAACTGTTGAGACTGCATGATTGAATTAGGGGTCTCGCAGGTGCTGGCGCTTAGTTTTTGTCTTGGGGAACATTGGCGACTGTTAGCATGCGAGTATGTAACACAATGCCGGCTTGAATTGCATGGCATAATGTCTGCTGGCACTTACAGGTGAAGGAGCCCTACCCCCAGCTGCCTTCAGAGGCCGTGGTCACGAGACGTCTGAAGTTTGGGGCATCGTTTGACGGTACAAAGTACTTGCGGGATACTGCAGGCATCAACTATGTAATGACTCACGCAATGGAGCCGAGACACGGCTGTTTTGGCCGAGCGATGCGGTGCTTTCGCCTAGCTCGGTGACGGAGTTGAGCTGCGCAGATCGACGAAATACTGGCGACGTGAAGCTAATGCGTACCCCAAGGGTCAAGGGTTTGAAAGGAATCTGCTATATAGTGGGCCTCCAGAATCTCTGGACATGCGCATAAGCCCTGGTTCGAAGTCAAGTAAACCGTTTCGGACTCGACGCCATTTGTGCAGGCGGCTTTGCGGGAAACGCTTCGGCAGGCCGATGAGTTTTGTTGGTGCTGACAACTATAGTAGCCCTTCGATCAGCCGACAAATGTGTCCAGTTTTTCGTTGTCCTTACAGCATGATGTCACTCATGTCTAGGGGTTGAAATAATTTCGTAGATCTGTGAATGCGCGGAACGGCGTAACGTTCGGTTTCTGCGAGGAGCTGCTTCAAGCAGTGGCAGCTTTCCGAAGCCCTAGCCTCTGTCAGAGATGCCCAGGCTGAGCTTGCCCATTGTCGGGTGTTTGCAATCTGCGAGTGGTCGAGATTTTAGTCTTGTGCTCGCAGGTTTCTTGCACACGCGTGCCATGACAGCGCCTGGAAGTGATTTGTAAAGAAGGAACTTTCCACAGCCTACACAAACAGCTACTGTGTTGCAGCTTGGTACATCTGGCCAAGGTCATGCTGCTCCGCCGCAGCAAGAAAAAGCAGCGGAAGCGATGCAACCATGACGTTTTGCATGCTGCATATTGCCGTGCATGTGGAAGTAAGCGCCTAAGCGCCGCAACTCGTCGAGAGCCATACAAGCAGCAAGTCTGAAAACGATATGGTGACATAACGTTCTTAACATGCTGATCTACCTCCGACCTGCAATTCGGCTCAAAGCCACTGTATGCGTTGGCCTCCGCTCCAAAGCGAAGCATTCGCACTTCCAATTTCCATGTGATCGCGTGTATCGCCGGCGCCCAGGCTGACGTCTTGTCGGATTTCGACATGCTACTACTTGGCACCCTCCATGAAGAATCCTCTTGCAGCCACAAGCACACACTTGCCATGACTCGTCTAATTGTAAGTCCATGTTCTGCAAATGTCCCCATGGATAGCTTGGTGATCTCGGTTCGGCACGGAGCCAAAGAGAGCTGCAAGAGTTTTTTGCAATCTTGTGCCGTGTAATTTTCCTCTGCCATGATACCAACCACTGGAGCGCGTCCGCCCAGTGTGGCACAGCCTCTAGACTGCGAGGGTTTACCAGTTTACCAGACGTTAGCCGCTTTCTTCGGGACGCTGTTGATTCACTGGTCTCAGTGAAGAAGACGTTCGACCAGTCACCGGGTCCGTTGTCCACCGAGAATCCTGTCCGACAACGTTTCGTGCTTTGGCAGGTAAGGGCGGTTTAGTTGTCCGGATCAGGTATACCACACAGTACGTGGGGCCGCTGGTTGCTGGGGCAGCACCGACGACGTGGCCGATGCCGCTTTTTCTTGAATTGGAGCATAAGCCAACGCCAGAAGCCTCAGGCGCCGAAGTTCCAGCGAGTAGTGCTGAGGCTGGAGTTTTGCTTGAATTTCCTATTGTACTACTAATCAGTAGAGTTTTCATAGTGCTTGGTTGCACCAAGTGCAAGATGGCTTCACACAATGGTTGCGACCCAGGATTCGCGTGAGCGCTGGGAGTCCTACTGCTACGGTGCTAAACTGAGCCCGCTTTGGAGTTGGCTCCGTGCAGTTCGCACAAGCCCATACATCGTGTTGGGCAATGCGAGTGGTAAAATCGAAGCCTCCGCTTGGGATCTATTCCCAGGCTGCGGTGCCGGTTCAAGGGTCCAACGGCATGCGAAGCTCTGGCTGCGCCGTCTACGCTCCCGGCACAGCCTCTCGGCAGGTGCAGCTTCTGGCATCTGGGGGGTTGTGGTTTTGGGATATCAGCTTAAACACCCAGCCTCCTCAGCTTTGTGGTTTCAGAATTTGGCCCTGTCCGGCTACGTCCTTGTTGAGGCATGCAGTTGGCGTGGCACCGCAAGAGGGTAGCTCCACTCCAAGTGTTCACGTTTCACCATTGAGAGATTGCCGACACTTGCTTTCTACCTAAGGGGACCCACAACATAAGAGTGAACTGTAAGGAAGCAGCCTGTTTTGTTTTTTTTCGTGGAGGTGCAAGCTCCGAGCATTGCAGTTTCTGCTTCGCCTGCCGCTGCTTGGTAAATTCAGAATTGCGTGTTCTTTGTGAATTGGCCCCAACAAATGGCCACAGCCACCTGCTGTTCGGCCGCCTTCTCTGAAGACTTGAAAGTTGATTCTGTTGACCCTTGAAGCACCGCATCACCCCACTGCGCGGAAGGCGAAGGTCATCACGATCTCTGCGGCAGCGGAGGCCCAGCAGGCCGTGAGGGACGCAGAGTCTTCCAGAGCTAGGCCGACGTGCCTGAAAATATGCTGTGATATCGCGGTGCTTTGTTGGTGGGCTATGCCTGATGCCCGACGGGAATCGCTGTTAAGCAGATGCAAGCAGATCAAGCTTCAGGCGCGGGGCAATGAACAGCCGATGTTTAATTTCATTGGGACAGTAAAGGCCTCGGTATGTGCGCAAAGTTAGTTGGCAAGCCACTGGGTCTCCGCCCGACAGTGGCCAGATACCGCAAAGAGGAAACTGCACTCCCCTCACGGCCCAGTCGTGATCAGATGGGCTTTAAAAGCGATCGGCGACACCTCAACGGAGCTCAAGAACATAGCCCTCGGAAAAATAACTGAGAACACGATCTTTGTCAGGGGCTGCGTCACACGCTACAGCTCGGACATGCTCGGACAGTTTGCATCATTTACCAGGTCCTGCGGACAACTTACAAGAAGAGCCTACCGAACTGAAGACTACTCCACCTAGATTTTCACAGAGTCACCAAAAACCCTGCAAGGATCTGCGAGCTGAAGCTCAATGCCTTCGTTTGCTTTCTAGAACGCCTCATCTTTTCAGAACTTCAAATTCTGTCCGACCTGGCCTTGAATGCGAGGGCCTGCGTGCGGCTTGGGATATCTCATCCATGACATAATCGGCCTTCAATCTGCTAGTAGGTCTTAAAGCCTGATTCGCAGTCGGGGGCCGCGGCAGTCAGTCTCACACCATCATGCATCGTACCACAATCGTTCCCCACTAGTGTTAGCTTGGAAACTCCGCTATCCTCTGGGCGTGCACTGTGATCGCTCGCCGCGTGCGGTTTCGGAACTGTTCTACCAGAAGCTGCAGACCTCGTTCTAATCTCGTGGAGTGCTCAGCTTTCTGGTGCGCCAACATCGACACCAGTTCATTCATACACTCCAGAACTCGGCGATAATCTTCAGTCTGTCTCCGCTCACCTGGGTTCCACATGTTCCATTTCACACCGGATATCAATGGCAGCCACTTGCACAGAAGCCGACCCAACAGCTGAGTCGTGCTCACCAGTCTGTCCAAGTCTATATAAATCAAAAGGAGGGATGCTGAAGGTGGAGTTGGACGTTCCTCAATATCCCTGTCTATGGCATGCAATGATTCAATGATTATCTGCACCCTCCCGGCCCCTACGGACCAAAGCTCTTAACCTTCTGATTCAAGCATGGGGCAATGAACAGCCGATGTTTGCACTCGGACTATAAAACGCTTCGGTATGTGTGCAACCTTAGTGGGAAGCCGCTGGATCTCCGCCTGACACTGGGTCAGATACCGCACAGAGGAAACTGCAATGGTTTGTACAGGCACGCTCATTTCCATCTCGTCAGAAAACTGCCATGTCACATGTCAGCACCGGGACTTCGAGCTCCCAGAGTTTTTGGCCGGGGTGGCTGTTTGGTCGAGGCTTTCGTAATCTGATTACAACCGCATATTATGATTCGATATATTGATACGCCTCCCTCTCCGACACACGTAAGCCGCCTGGGATACAGCTTGTACACACCCGAGTCTCCGACGCCCATGTCTCCGGGTTTCCACACTTCGGAGCGCAGGTTCTGGTCATTTTGGGGTGCTCGGGTGCAGCGGCCAAATTCCCACGGCGTGTCGATCAAAGCCTTGACTGGAGATACTGGTTTTGGATTCTTAACGCACTGTGGCCAAAGCGCATTCAGACTCGCACCCCGAAGTCGTCTCCGGATTCATGCGCAGACGGTCAAGACTTCGTATTGGTGTCGAAATCATGCTCGAATCTGAAGGTTGGCTGCCGAAACGCGGTGTACGACAGCCGTATCATGTCGTGTCTGAGAATCGTATCGGTTTTCGCGTCGAAACCGTAAAGGGTAATCAAACGAAACGAAGACTCGGGGACTCGTGCAACAAGCTCAAGGGGAAAGTCTTGCATTGGTTCACGGAGGGATTGTGCCAAAGCATGCTAAGGCTAATGTCGATGCCCTTTCTCTGAGGCTGAGACCGTGACGGCCGGCCCTGGCGATCATGCCACTTGGTACGATTAGTTCCTGGGAGTCAGAGTGCGCCAGTCGCACAGTGATCTTCGTGGCCATCCCGGCGCCGAAACTTGCATGGGGTCGAACCGTTCAGACCATCCTGACAGCAGTACCCCAGGAGATGTTGGGGACGGACTGTAGCATGGCCGGTTTTCGAAAAATTCAAGACCGGCTTGGTTCTTTGGGTTTCCAGCCCATGCATGACTTTTCTCCTTGAGGCTTTCGTGACGAACCAACTGCAGCAGAAGGAGCCAGCTGATGGAACAGAGAGCTGTTTGGCGGAACTAATTCTGTTCATGGCTCGGACCAGCCTTTGTCCTTGAAGCGGGTTGCAATTGTGTAGGACATCTTGGTGCTGTTCAGCAAGTCTTACTGCCCTTTCGTGAAGCAGGACCGGCCATGATTGAAAGTTGTGTCCCCACTGCTAGGTCCAGGTGCCCGGCCAACAGTCTGCACGAAGTGTTGCCACAGCCAGAACTGCCGGTGAATGCCAGCTGTCGTTAGTTAGATACAGCCGGATACCACTGAAGCTTGATGTTGACTTGCAGACACAGGGTCACCACATATCACTCATTGCATACTGTATGAACCTACGGATAGCAGGTCCTTTTCAGGCGCCGCGGCGTTTCTTGCGATTGTGAATTTTTTTCGGAGAGCCTGCCCGGCCTGCCATGGGGCGGCTGCTGCAGACTGCCATGGCTGAGGCTGCGGGGGGCGCCTGCGCCGCAGTGCTGGCGGAGTCGGTTTTGTACGCCGTCGACTCGGCGAAAGTTCGCGCGCAGGCTTTGGAGATTGCAGGCGCGAGCAACTGGAGGATTCTCTTCCGAGGCATGGTGCCGACCATCGCCTTAGGGTCCGTCCCCGTGTTTGGATCTTTCTTCTTCTGTTTTGCTCCGATGAAAGTCAAGCTCCAAGATTACGATTGTGAGGCCCTCATTCCTTTTGCCTCCGCCATCTGTGCAGTTCCAGCCACACTCGTCGGGGTTCCTGCGGATGTCCTCAAGAAGCGGCTGGTTCTGGGCATCGATGCCAACACAGGCAAAGCCATTTCGCACATTTTATCAGAGCGAGGCTGGAGAGGCCTTTTCGTTGGTTGGCATGTCAACTTGATCAAGGACCTCCCCTTCGCGGGTGTCAAAATTGGCTTTTATGAGATGTTTGTCTCACGATGGAGAGCCTGGCATGGGCTTCCAAAAAGTGAGGCCATAAGTCCATCAGGAGCTGCTTTCTGTGGCGTCGCTTCAGGAATTGCCTGTGGATTTTGTACCTGTCCACTGGACGTCGTCAACACGCGAATTAAAGCGGACAGCTCCTCCAGATCCATTCTGCGCGTTGCAAGTTCCATACTGCAGACAGAAGGCGTTGCGGCTTTTTTCCGCGGTGTTGTCATGAGATCCTTCGTGTTGGCCGTTGGTTCGTCGATATTTTGGCCCATTCAGCACAGGGTATCCAGTCAGCTGCAAGCCTAGGGCCATCCAAAGTACGATGATGAACCAAACGAGTACGAGCGCTGCTGGAGCTTGTGGCAGGCAACATGTCGGCAGCTGCGTCGAGCGCAGCATCACCATCCATTCTGGAGCATGGCACCCTACCTCAACCTCTACGATTCAGAGACTTTCAATGGCTGCGGTGAGCGAAACTACCGGGCGCAACTTGTTATTTCGGTATGACTTCTGCGCTGGCACTGTGACCACGCCGTTTGTGCTGCGATCTGTATGGTTGTCGGGTTTGTGGTGCATCTGGATACCTTTCTTTGCATCTGGGAGAGACGGTGGTAGTCAACACAACTAATCTTCGGCTCGGTGCTATGGAGCCGACTGCTTCGTGTGTGCAAGCCGTATAGGCATCACACACTACCTGCTACAATCTGTTTCTGACCTGTGACAACGTGAAAGGTGAAAAGAGCTTGGACGTACGAGGACATGAATTGACTTTGGAGGGGGACTCAGATGGAAATCGCTTCGGGGTCACCGAGTATTCGTTTTGCGCATCTGCACTGAATGTGCTGAGCATGTGAAAGCCCAGTTACCAGATGTTACCAGTGTCACGACGAAAGGCTAAAGAGATCTTGAACAACCTATGTCCAAAGCCGGCGATGCATGTCATTGAACTGGCACGGTGCCTCAGACGGTTTTTTCATGGATCGTTGATTTGGAGGGGGACAGATGGAAATCGCTTCGGGGTCACGCTTCACGAAGCCAGGAGCGATCCACCGCTGATGCTTTGCAGATGCTCGTTTATGCCCAGTCGTAGTTTCCAAGGACCAGATGGGACAGCCCCGACATGGGCCTATTCAGCAGGCGCCCAGCACAGGAACTTCCTACCGCTCAGATTCGATGGTGCACCGCTCGATGGTGATGATAGTGGCGTAGCCCTGCCGAGTAAAGTTCGGACAGCCTTCGCACATTCTCGAGCCAGCGGCATTTCACCTCCGTGGACTTCCGGGGATCGGGGGGAGTATAAGCCTCTGCCAGGTCTTGCGCATGCGGTATGGCTCCTCAACGGTTCCGCAGGCAATCAGCCGGTCCACATGACTTACAAGGGTGTTAAACAGTGAGTCTTTGGTATGAGCAACAGTGCAGCACAAGGAAAGGTGAGTTTTCTGGTCCTAGCTCCACTCGGGATCCCTTTAGCCCTTCGTCCTCCCTCCCTCTCTTGCTCATGACGTTACATACCCAAACTAGGTCCTCATTCTGTCTCTTACTCCCTTGAAGTCATTCGTCATTAGCCCACTCAGTCACCCCTTTGCTGTGCTTTGCCGCTCGCTTGATATGCTGATTCCTGACTTGTGGATCTTTCCCTGATGAACTTTACGGCTCACGGTCTTCCCTTCCCAGTATATTTTACCCACGAGCTCGCAGAGCTGTAGACCGTTCGGTCTTTGCTGCATCTCGCAACAAAGTCCTTGCAGAGCGCTTTCTTGCTGCGCACAGAGAAAAGACTCGAGTTCCAAGCTGCCAGAATCGCTTCTGAAGAGGGTTTCAAAGCTAGGCTCATTCGCTAGTGTCACTTGCACTACCTCCGTAATTCACTCTTTGACTCATGCTGTCATGCAGCTATCAGAGCGCTTATGTTAACTCCACTGAGACAGCTTCTTACAGAATTCGAATCGCCTTGTCCGCTCGCGCCCAACCTTTGACATGACTCGAAAGCCGCCACTGGTTCACCTGCCTACTCACGCAACCATATGCTGTCAATGACTCGCGATCCGCGATGCCACCCACTCGCTTATGTCTTGCTGTGATTGATGCTGCTACTACTACTTGTTCTCGCCATGCCAGTCAGCCTTTATTTCCACCGGTTCCCGCTCAAGTAGGAGAAGCATGTAATAGCATTGCAAGGTATTGCAAGACGCGTTCAGTTTTAGAACTGCCAGAAAGCTGCAACTTGCTGCAACCATGCAGTAATTCCGTTTTGCCTCTGTGCGCGTGTAGCTGACGTTGTCAAATCTGCATGGAGTTGGATCCGGCTGCTCAGGCGTTCGTGAATGGAACGCTCATTGGCGGATGTCAGGAGATTTCGAACCTACACGGCCGAGGCACACCATATGCATCACAGGGCTCCGCTGACCACGTCAAACAGCAGGGTCGTCACTGGTTTTTGGGAAGTGTGATGAGGAAGGGCCTCGCACAAATGCCGGGGTCCTCCCGAACTGCAGGCTCAGATTATGGCAACCAGCCATAATTAGTGGCACCGTAGTGGCGTAGTAAATTGAGCCACTGCTTTGTTAGGATGGTATCGGATGTTCTCTGTTCCTGTTTGACGCGCGCGTAACGTCCAAAGCCGGCACTTCTGAGCTGACATGAACATGGTAGACGCAGTTTGTTCGGGAAGGCCGGAGAATTTGGCATATCATGAAGCTTCTCCGCCACAGGCGACTTGTTGCCCTTGTTGCAGAAGTTGGGCTGCCGCTTCGTGGCATGATACATACTTCGAGGCGTTCGAAGTGAACACTGAGCTTAACAAACAGCAGTCCCCGGGCAACCAGGCTTTCTTTACAAAGGTATACACTGTTTCAGGGATATCTGTGCGCGGGGTTTGCAAGGTTAGGCTATGGCTTTAAAGCCCAACAAGGGTACAAGGTATTGGCTTTATGGGCTTGAGGCGTGGTCAGACTAAGGGTTGAGGAGTTCCGGCAGATGTTCGGGCGATTGCACACGTCCTGATGCAAAGAATGGAGTTCCGGCTTAGGGCGTGGCAGTTTGGGAGTGCGGAAGTGTATGTTGCGGGAAGAGCTATAGTCGTGTGGGAATTTGGATGCTGGGTGTGGAATTTGGGTTTAAGGCTGCAGACTTGAACTTGGAAGTTGTTGTTCAGTTGTTGCTCCTATACTTTACGGAAAATCTTGCAGTTGCAGGGCCATGAGGAGCAGGATAGATGAAAGCGATAGCGCACCTTTCTGTCACCACATCGCAGACTTTTGGCATTTCCCATACTTCTGATGTTCTACTGACACTGTAGTGCAAGTTGTTGGTTGCTGGAGGTTCCGACTTCCTCTGTTGATGGTGACGAGTGCCTAAGCAGTTCGTGTGGTTGTGGAATTAGTTGGTGTCTAGGTTTCGTGAGCGTGCTGGCGATATACGAACCTGTTCATACCTATAAAGCCTCAAGATTCATCAAGTAAACCTCCTATGCATAGCTTTACCCCCCCCTCCCTGGATGGGTGCAGCGTGCAAACACGACATTTCAACTGGAATTGGGACATCGTCACTTTAGACCTGCAGCGCGAGAGACCAGAGACCCTACACCCACATCAGAAGTAGTGCGCACACGCGGAAGTCCAGAAGTATATCATCCTTTGACTCAGGTTTCTAAGATGCCTCAGGTAAACCTCCGATAGTTTGTACGGCACTCAAACCCTGCGTTAATCCCAAGTGCATGCCGCTGCTGGCACAGCGTGCAAACCCGAGACTTAACTTGAAACACGACATCATTGACTACATCCTTTGCCGAATGATGCCCCACAAGCTTCATGCATCTCGGCGCAAATCCTACACTGACACCCTCATCCGAAGTGCGTTTGGCTGTGGGTAAGGTGCGCGAGCCCGAGAACTTTAATTTACTGTCAGCACAACTTTGTCCAAGTAGACAGCCATAGTTTGTGGACAGCGGCTGCTACGTTTGAAGTTGGCCATGCTTCGAAGGACGGACCTTATGGGAATCATCCAGTAGTATTGCGAGCAGAGGTCGTGCATTCAGCTTTGCAAGCCTGTGAGAGGCCCGTGGCCGGGACTGGCGTGACCAGGCAGAGCTTTTAGCCACGTGGCAGCTTGTTTGTTCTTTGGCTTGGCATGCAGGAGCAGTAGTTCGTACGAACTGCTGTTAGTGGTAGCTAGTGGTATCCCACGTTGTGGAAGCGATGGGGAGCAAAAATTCGCATCCTTCCTGGTCGAGCACATGGAGGGCACGAAAACGGTGGAGAGTGTTCAGTTTGAGAGCAATCATCACGTAGATGCGGGAAGAATTTACAGGATATCGCACAGTCCGCGGATCGTCGGCGTCTTGTTGGCTTTCAAGACCGTTGCTTGAGAAGTATATTCGGCATCCCACCCACTTTCATCTCGAGAGTGCCCAATACAGAAGTTTTGCGCAGAGCTTGTTACCCCGCTGCTACAGACATGTTGTTGAAACGACAACTCGTCCTTTTCGGTAGAGTGCTGCGATCTGCACACGACCACCCCTTGCACAGCTCTGCATTTATTCGTGGAACGCTGCAGCCTGCCACAAGTATGTATGTGAGAAGGGTGGGGAGGCCGCGACGAGAATGGGTCACATTTGTTAGGGATACAGCATGTCAATTCTTTGAAAGCCACCGTGAGATAACCAGGCTTGTACAGAATCCTCTCGTCTGGAATCGTGCGGTGAGCGAGTTTACCTGTCCACGCGCCGCCCGGCATATGACTGACTGACCTGACCTGGCACAGTCCAGAATGTCTTACAGGGAGTGACGAACAACTTATAACAACTTGCAAAGTCTGGTTGGGCTAACCCGTGAAGTCATTCAAGCTTTACTGCCGAATAATTGTTCGTCGGGATGCTCAAACAGGTTGTGGATGTTCTTTGATGTTGGTATATGTTGCATGACAATCCTGACTTACCTGTATGTCAGTCAGCAGACTGGGAAGACCAAACGTGTAATCGATGGAATTGTATGTCAGAGTCCGTTTTGGTAAGAGCCCATGCTCAACGGGCGGGCTAAAGAGAGAGGGAGAGAGACGGGTCTTGCTGTAGAGAGCGCGGAGACGAGGCCGGGATGCGCGCTAAAGTACAGGTTAGGGAGGTTTGTCCGACAGGCAGACGCTACCAGCTGAACCGACCGTGGGGGAAAATTCCCTCGCACTTCAGCCCCAAAGCCCCTTCCAACCGAAACAAGCGGGAAAGGGGGCGACTCGGGTACATCCGGGCATGACCAGGACCGTGTGCGTTGCTATACCTCGCTAGCGAGAAAAGGGCCAAACGGACAGACCTGCGCGCCCCGGCGGGAGTTGGCCTTCGGGCCAGGGCAGTTTGCAAGGAAGCAAGCCCTTGAAGCTTGCCACAAGAAAGACACGCGATGAATCGGTCAGGATTTTGGGATTCGAGGCAAGGGCATTATTTAGGGTCTGGGCTGACGTGCATGGAATCGGGGTTCAGGAGGGCAAGAGAAAAAGCATGAGAGGGGAGAGAGTGGAGAGACAGAGAGCAGTCTATGTAGGGTTCCGGGATTTGTATTGGAGTTAATTAATAGGCTTGGCTGGTTTATTATTGCATCGCTGAGGCAGACGACTATGCGAAAATCCAAATGCATGGGCCCAAGCTTCGGGGAGGGTTTAGGAGGACGACAAGTATTGGAAACGGAAGCGACGGTAAGAAATGGGTAAGAGACGGTTTACAGAGTTCATGACCAGGTTGGTGTTAAAACTTTTATGATCTATACTGTACCACAGCATGAAAGGACATAAAGCGGGCATCGACAGGTGTAGATGAGGCGCACGGCAGTGTGGACCAAAGGATCTACAAATGTGGACCTTGTTTTTACAAGCCATACGGTGGAATCGTACTGTGTGGCTTTGGAGTAGGCTCTGGAGTCGACGGCCAGGATCCCAGTTCAAAGCTCTAGTCGCAAGGGAACACTTCGTGAAACAGGGGGCTCGGTAGTGGTCCGCAGTCAGCCTTTGTGTCCGCTATGTCGAGGGTTTCAAGAGCATGTCCACGAGGAGTCCTGATGCAAAGACTTGAAGAAATCAGGCCTCCGAAGATGCAGCAGTTCTGCACGTTGTACTTGAACACTACACCCACACCCTAACTGCTGTCGCCTGTCGGGACTCTGACCCACATCCGTTTCGAGTGAAGCTCCTTGGCAAACTATGCCTCGGATGCCTTCAACAATACATGCAATGTTTTTATGCACTTCTTGCCTGCATGCTACGACTTTTGCAGCAGACGACGCTGTCCAAAGCTGGGAATGTGTGACGAAGCGGCCGTGCCACATCGAGTTGCACAACACCGAGGTGACGGCAGAGGACTTGCTTGTTTTCGAAGAAAATGACCAGGTGACTGACGGATGTCCACTCTGCTCCTCGTCTCGTTCTTTGCCGCAAGTAGTACTTGTTTGCTCTGTGACTCTATACCGCTGTGCTTGTACATCCGGGCAAAGCCTTCGCTCGTCTTTGTCTTCACCTGGGTGAATCTTCCCCTCTCGGTCCCAAGGCACCAAGACCCCAACCGCTACACCAAGGCTACGGCTTGTGCCCCTGGCTTACGACCGACACCGGCATCGCCAATGTTGTTCTTTGCGAGGATGATTTTTTTTGGGTAAAGGATGCCAAACACAATCTACCATCTCAAGTTGGGTTCCATGAAGTCAGGGCCTGAATAACTGAATTGAGCCCAGAACGCGAGGATGGCGGCTACAACGAGCAATGGGCGTGCCAGCTTAACGGTCAAGGAAGTCGCATCTTGTGCCCGCCGAACACGACCATGTGCTCAAGCAGGGCTTGTGGAGGAGGAAGCTTCGAGTTAACTTTTGGGACCCTGTTCGGCTGCTTAGTCGTATGACACCTGTGCCGCTGCTAAGCCTAGAAACAAGACCGCTACACATAAGGAATGGATCATTGCTGCGATCCAGTTGTTCCAGACGACGACATGACGTGCGTGCATTCTTGGGGCCGGCGAACATGCCCCTACACTGCAGTCACGGAGGACAACTCTGCCGAGCTGAATGCAACTCACGGGCCTTGGATTCCAGGCACGTATAGTGTGTGTCGCTGCAGCCCTTCGCAAATGGCGTCCCAGCGTGTGGCGGAACTGGTTGGGAAGCTGCAAATCCGAGGGCCAGGATTCGAGCCTTAGCGCAGTAGCTGTACTGCGGGCCGATGATTCGACTCACTAGCTTGAACATGCCGGAACAGCATGAACGACTACTCCACCTAGTCACCCACCCTTTTTCCCCATGTACTCCTGAAACTAGTGAGTTTTGGGGCCTCCTGAGCAACTACACAGTATTGTGACATTGCAGTCAAAACGGGGCAGCAATTACGCCGCTAGCCTGCGTAGGGCACATGAGCCTTTCAGTCACTCCGCATGCGTCTGTATGCTAGATAACACTATCTGTGTTCTTTTGGCCCGGGGATGTATGTCGAATCAAGATTCCACGCTTGGTCTTTACACCCGGACGGAAGCGCTTGACCTCGCTTCCTCCAAACCCTGAGCCGTAAACTTGAAGCAGGATGTGAGCGCCGAAACTTGAACACACATTGCTTAAGGAGCGGATGCATCAATGCGTGTCGGGGGAGTCCAGGTGCCGCTTCTCTAGCCCTGGTGGCTTCGGACTTCTTTCCCTCAGGACATCTTTGGTCCAGGTGGCTATGCAAGGACATGCCTTGTGCCGTTTTGTATGTTTTGTCGTCGTAAGGATTTCTCAGGGGGCAGTAGTTTTAGTCAACACCGGTGTGACATGACGTGTGTTCGCGCGCTCAGAGTGGGCACCCAAGTTGAAGTAGTTGTGTTTTGAAGAAGATGATTGTTTACTGTGTCTCCGCACCGCCACTGACACGTAAGGTAAGGCTTCTAGCGACTACTTCCCAAAGCACACCCAAGTCCCGATGATGTGCTAAAGCGTTCGAACAACTTCGAGTAACCCGAAGCATTATGCGCTCCTGCGACGGGGCAGTTGTTATGGCTTGCCAGAGCATGGCTGGCATGGCCATCGTGTTGATGTGCCTTCTTCGGCCCTCGAGTGGGTCAGGGCGGTGAAGAGTTTTGGAGTTGGTTTTCCGTGACTTTCTCGCACGAGGTTCCGCGACCGGCAAAGGCTTATCTAGACGATAATCCTCAGAATGCACGATCACCAGAAGGCTTTTGGCATTTGCCGTGGCCTACGATACTCTGAGATTCGTAGCAGTGGAGGCACGAATCGTTTCGTAATGTTTCACATAGTTGACGGCAATACAGAC
>CAJNDT010001324.1:997590-1034935 GCA_905221615.1 Symbiodinium sp. CCMP2592
GCGTAATCCTCCATGATTTAATCAATCCTTTCATGCTGTACAAGACTAGGCATGAATCTCTGCCTGAAGACGGTACTATAAGAAGACCACTTAATTGATCATCTTCGTCCGTTACCGTGTACGTCTACTCTTGTCTAGGACTGAAGCCTTTACTTAGGGAAACTTAGTGTTATATGGAAAATGTATTGGCTTCGCTTACACTTTTCTAAAGGTACATGTATAACGTGTGTTGCTTCATGCTTGGATGGGGGTGTCTCTAGGTGGGGCACTTTCATGTTTGTATGTATTTAACTGATGCTTACAGTAAAGAGCACGTACAGTCACCACAAAACTCTGACATACAGGAGTCTTTATTGGTCATCATGCATTAGGTGCGAAACATGTAAACGACTCTGTAAGAACGGACAATCTCCAGCTCGATAGGATGGACATGATTCAGAAGATTCGTAGGCTAAAGATTACCTAAGGTCAGAATAAACATGTAAACCTTACAGTTCATTTTTATACAAGACAGCGACAACGATGTAGCTTAATCGAAGAGGAGTAGAATGGAGTAGAAAGTTCAATACGCAGCCAAAACATGTTGAATTATCGTCAGTCTTCGCCTCTTTCAGCTGGCTTCTAGGAACCTATATGTCGGCAGAATAAGCCATAATTTTACTGAGAGTTTTTGCGTATGTCGGCAAATCGTGCAAGCACAGGTGCAAATTTTCGAAAAAGTAACAGCTCGTAGGCTGATACTTTATCAAAACGTGAATAAGCGTAGGATTCAACAACCAATGCATTTACTTTTGCAGGTCGGGCTAGGATAAAACAGGGTGAACAATAGCCACGGGACTAGCGTACCTAGGAAAGTTTCTTTTCAGACATACTAAGACAGGGGGAAATAAAGAGTGTTAGCTGGGTTGCGTACCTAGGAAAGTTTTTATTCAGACTTAGTAAGACAGGTGGAAATAAAGAGTGTTAGCTGGGTTGGTATTACTGAAGCAATCAGAACGGTGGGTATAACCATAGTAGTAAAGACACTGGTCACAGGAAGAGCATCATTGGTAAATGTAACAGTGAAACTACACTGGGTGGTGGCATAGAAGATGGGCCGTTGTCATGCATTATGAGCACCCACGGCGCGCACCTTGCATGACATTTACTTTGGACGTCATACGCGCGTAGCTTTTTGGTTTAAGCATGACCGCGTAGGCGGAGTAGGGTAGGATGCCCGGGCCCTGGTTCCTCCCTAGAGAGGACCAGGGCGCATGGAACGCCCTGCCCGCTGCGCGCGGAGACTATGTCGAACTAAAGCTCCTCGATTCCTCACGCCACCCTCAGGGGATGGGTTTGGTGAGGATCGAGGAGCGTGAGAACCCCACACGATATGGGGAATGGCTTACAGGTACCATCGTTGCGGTGTCCGATGGTTACCTGCAATGGTGGCTGGATGAAGGAGAGGGCTCTACGGAGCAAAGGTGGTTCTCCTTCCACGTCTGTGCCAAATCCCCTGCCAGTTGCAGGGGATCAAAAGGGCACCCCGACATGGAGTTCCACTTTGAGTCCCTTCGGAGCATCCCCCTCGCGGAGCTCGGGACCTCTCAACAGCCACCTTGGCTCACCCAACCCGCTGCGGCGGCAGATCTAAAGTGGGAGCTAGATCGCTTGGGTGGCCAGGCACCAGCACCAGCTGCGGCTGAGGCAAAGGGGGGAAGAAAAGAGCGAGAGAAGGGTCTCGCAGCCCCTTCTTGGGGTGCCCCCCCTGGCGCGGAAGCGAAGCCTCCGGGGCTCGCCGCAGAACTCGACGACCTGGCCAGAGATTTGAGGGATCCTGGACAGGGTCGGCGGGATAAGCGGAAGAATCGCCGAGATCGCTCCCCGGACCGGCGCGCCAAAGAACCCCGTGCGCGGGAGAGGGACACCGGGCCAGCCGCGGAGGCAGAAGCCGCTCTTGAGAAGAAGCGGCGCCGCTGGCTGGACCCGACTGGCCACCAGAGCGTCTCCTCCGAGTCGGAGACCAAGAGGGGCCGGAGTCCCAGAAGGCGACGGTCTGAGGACCAGAGCTCGCCCAAGGAAAAGAAAAAGAAGAAGAAAAAGAAAAGGAGCCGGTCCAGAGAGGCTGGCCGAAAGGCGGACCGAGGGCCTTTTGGAGGAGGAGCCAAAGCCGACAGCCGCCCCGGGTACTTCTCCGAGTACTCCAGGAGCTGCAGCTGACAGTCGCGAGACGAGGAGGCTTCGCGAAAAGACGAGTCTGAAGAAGACCCATCTTCGCCCACGTCTTCTGCAGAAGATGCGAACGCTGCTCGCACGGGACGGGGGGGCGCTGAACTTCGCAGCCCGGGGAGACCCAGCGCCACCGGTGGCGACGAGTTACCTCCTCACGATCATGGTGCCGGAGTACAGCTCAAAGGTGGGAGTTCGCCTTCTTCGGGAACTCAAGACCTTGTGCAAGGCACTGGACCTGGTGGTCGAAGGGGAAGCGCGGCGCGCCGCAGACCTTCTCGCGCAAAGAGTGAAGGCGATCGAAGCGTCACTGGCCGACGATCACTGGCTGAAGGCGCAGTTCCTGGAGCTAGTGCCTCGGGAAGGAAGTCTCCTGATGGAGACAGACGAGGCAGTGATGGCGGCGAGGCAGCTGGCCTTGGAGACCAAGGTGAAGGAAGCAGGCCAGCGGAACTGGGGCCGGGGCAAGGGGCAGTGGTTCGCCCGCCCGGACGAAAGCGAGCCGCCACCGCTCCGGACCACGCCCCCCGAGGGGGAGAAAGGCAAAAAGGGCGAGGGCAAAAAAGGGGCGAAAGGAAAGAAGGGGCAAAAGTAGAGCCCGCTGCGGCGGAGGCGGAAAAAGCCCCAAAGAAGCCCCCGAAGGCCAAGACCGAGAAGAAGGTCAAGAAGGAGGCCAAAGGCGGCAGACCGCCGGATGATGATCCCCCCGGCGATCCTGATGGGGATGGAGATCCTCCTGGAGAATGGGACGAAGATGAAGGAGGGGAGGAAGAGGCCCCGGCGGAGGACCCCACCGTGGAGGCACGGGGTGCGCCCCAGGGCTCAACACCGGCTGCGGCCGAGACTTTGAGTCCAGGACAAGAAGAGGAATGGGATGATGAGTTGTTGGAGGCCCTTGGGGTCAGTGAAGATGAGGACACCCTGCGCGACTCCTTGGAGCATGCTGCCAAGCATGCGGCGCCGGGGTGGTGGAACCTCAACCACTTGCAGACGGCGGTCCGCCGACTTTTGGGCACCAAGCCCACCTGGGAACAGTTCCTCGAATGGTTCCTGAATGAGGGCAGGCGGTTCCCGACTCCTCTTGGTTCGTTCTTCCGCAGGATGGAGGAGACCGAGGCAGCCCCCCCGGGCGCGGAGCCCACTAGGGAACACGACCTGCTCCCGATCCATGTGGATGCCACTTGCAACACAGAGGTGGTGGAGACCTGTTCCCAGGTGCTGCTGGAGACCACCCTGCACGCCCTCAACTTCCACTACTGCTGTGGTTGGATCAGCCCTGTGTGCTGGCCACCGCCAGAGGAGGTCACCCCGCGACAAGCAGAGGCGGTGAAAGGGATCGCGAAGAGCTGCGCTGGTTGCTTGGGGCGCGGCTTGCCATTGGGAGGACCGGCCGAGGCCGAGAAGATCCTCTCAAGTCGCTCCCCCGACTATGAAGGCAACATGGTGGAGCGAGTGGGGGAGATCCAAGCAGATCTCGTGATCGGAGCCTGGCCCAACGTTGGTGAGGCGGCGGTCGCTAGCGTCACGGACTTCTTGACCGGTGACGCCCTCAATGCGGTGATCTCGCCGAGGCTTCACTTCAAGAGGGGAAGCGACCAGCCGAGGACCTCCAAGAAGGGCAAGGTCCACGCCTCCCAAGAGGAATGGAACAAGGTCGTCTCGGCAGCGGTATGATGGCGCCAGTTGACGAGAGCGCTGTCCCTCGCGATGCGCAAGGCCACCTGATCACTAATGGCGCCGGGGCCGTGGAGAAGAGGAAGCTGGTCGGTGGCAAGGAAGTCACGATGCAGAGGTTCATCAGCAACTTCGTGCCGATCAATGAATACCTGGAGGCCCTTCCAGGAGACCAGGACTTCCTCCCTTACGTGGCCCAGCTGGGCCTGCTGCTCTTGGATGACAGCCAGACTCTTATGATAGAGTCGGAGGATCTCACCTCGGCCTTCAACCTGTTCCGCATGCCGGACGCCTGGCTGCCCTACTTCTCTTACGCCAAGAAGGTGCCAGGCCACCTGCTGGGCTCCAACGAGGAGTGGGTCAGGCCGGGGCTGCGAGTCATCCCAATGGGATGGAGCTCCGCTGTCACCATCATGCAAGCGGTGCTCAGGAACCTTGTGTTCGACAAGGCAGGAGTACCGGCCAGCATGGAGATCTCGAAGGTCAAGGAAATACCCGCTGAGGGCGGAGCCGTGCTTTACCTTGACTCCTTCGACCAGGTGCGGATGGTTGACACCACGCTGCGTGCAGTAGAAGAAGGTGTCGCCAGCCCGGAGCATGAGCGTTTTAGGGCTGCCTGCAAAGAGAGAGGGCTTCCTCTCAACGCCTCCAAGTCCCTCGCCGGAGCTCTCCGTGGAGGCATCCAAGGAGGGGTGCTTGATGGAGACAAGGGAACGATCGCAGTTGGGAGCGACAAAGCCGAGAAGCTGGTCCTGGCCACTTTGGGCCTCCTGGCTTCCTCCTCCTGGTCGGAAGCTGCCTTGAGGAGGTGGGCTGGGATCGCAACCTTTGTGGCCGCTTTCCGGAGGCCGCTCTTCGCAGTGTTCCAGGAGATCTTCCCTCTGATCGAAAGAGCCAAGGAGGGGGCAGTGGACCCAGACCCCCAGGTCATCGATGAGATGCTGACCTTCGTGTTCCTTCTCCCCTTGGCTTCCACCTCCTTGAGGGCCAGAGTGTCTGGGGAGATCTCCTGCTCCGACGCATCCCTTTGGGGAGGAGGCGCTGCCGTGGCTCAGACGGCAAGGAGGCCTACTGTGGCACCAGTGGAAGAGGATGAGCCCGGGATCTGTGCCCGCTGCGGCGGAGAAGAATCTTGGGGCTCACACGGCCTCTTTTACCCCTGTCCGGCTTCATGTGGGAGATCATTTTGCTCCACTTGGTGCATTGCCGAGCATAGAGAACAAAGGTGTTCCAGAAGGAACTACTTGTGCCCCACCTTTGCTGAGTTCTTTCCTGAACCTGGGCAACCTCTCACTGAGGCCATGGCCCTTAACAAGGTGGCCGTGCTCCCCGCCTTTGGGCCTAATGTCGATGACAGGGATGATTTTTGGAGCCCAGGTGGAAAAGAGAAGCTAGAGAGAATGGAGGCGGACCCACTGGTTGCGGCCAAGTTTTGGAGTCCGCCCTTCGCCACCTTTGGGCTCGGCCGTGGCGAACAAGTGCAGCTGCAGAATGGGAGATGGGTGGAAGCCCCGCCTGCCCTGAGATCAGGAGGGCACCTCAGGGACTCCTACCTCTGGTACTTCCCGGAGGCAGAAGAGCTAAGGGAGACAAGAGGGATTCTTTCCACCTCGTTTCCCTTGTGCTGCTTTGGTGGGCCCAAGCGATGGGTGGAGCTCCTGCACAACTCCCCGGAGGTCCACAAAGCTTTGCACCGGCCCGCGTGCCGAGACCACGAAGAGGAGCACAAGGCCTGGTACGACAGCACAGGTCGGATTCGATTCGCCTGTTGCGAGGAGCTCCGCCTCCCAGGAAACCTGTGCGACGCCTTGGCGTTGGCGATCAAGAGGGATCTGGCTGAGATCTCCCCGCTCATCCCAGGCAAGCTCACCGATCGCACCATGGAGTGGCAGCTGATGGCACAGCTACGGGGTGCTTCCTCAAGCCTCAGAACACCCGCCGCGGCGGAGGCAGCGTCTGAGGTGATTGCTCCCATTGCCAGGGAGATCTTGGAAGATCCACTGGAGCATCTACGGAGGATGCTGAGCCGGGGGCACTATCGTGGTACAGAGGTTCGGCTCATGGCTCCAAGCGAGCCAGACAACCTCAAAATGGTGCCCTACCCGGCGCACCTTTGGAGGTGGCGCAACACGTTGTCCTTTGCCTGGCACAACGAGGACAACATCACCACGCTGGAGATGTTGGCAGCTCTAGCGGAGATCCGACGCCGTGCGCGGCAGTTGAATACACAGGGGACAAGGTTCTTCCACATCCTTGACTCCCAGGTCGTGTATCATATCATGGCGAAAGGCAGGGCACACAGCAAGCGGCTTAATGGATTGGCTCGACGGATGATGGCGGTTCAGCTGGCGGCGCAACTGCAGGCGCTAGCGCTTTGGACCATTTCGGCATGGAATTTTGCCGATACTGCGTCCAGGAGATTTGCTCCTCACCATGGCTCCTAAGCTCCACCTTAGGTTCCAAGGTCTGAACCCCAAATCCCGAGCCAACTACCGCCGTGCCCTGCTCCGCTTTTTTGCCTTTCTTGCAAGGGAGGAATTAGAGCTGCCCAACACGGTGAAAGCCCTTGACTCAGCGCTTGGGGAATTCATGAATGAATCCTTTCAAGAGGGTGACTCACCTGGGTATGCTGGGGCTGCTGTGTCAGCCCTCAAACGTTTCCTCCCCCGACTGAGGTCGAGGCTTTATACTGCCACGCAATTATACTCCAACTGGATGAAAGTTTACAAGCCCTGCAGAGCCACGCCTGTCCCATGGTCCATGGTGCAGGCCATGGCAGGAGCTGCACTTGCAGCTGGTCAGAAAAGGCTTGCAGTGGCACTTCTCATCCAGTTTCTCTTTTTCCTTCGCACTGCTGAAATTTACGGGCTGCGGCCCAGAGACGTTTCCTGCCTGCGCTCAGGGCACGTGGTGGTAGCTTTACCACACACCAAAACCTCCCGTGGGAGAGCGCAGAGCGTCTCACTCTTCGACCCTTTTCTATGCCGCGTGCTGCCTGCAGCCATGGCATCGTGGTCAACCGATCAATCTATAATTAACTCTTCGCTGCAAGTTTTTCGGGCAAGATTCCAGAAACTGGTAGTCTTCCTGGGGCTGGAAGAAGGCACCTTCCTCCCCTACGGCCTTCGCCGAGGAGGTGCCACTTTTCACTGGCAAACCTCACAGAACTTTGAAGCTACCATGATTATGGGAAGATGGCAGGATCAAAAAACCTGCCGCATCTACCTGGATGAAGCCCGCGCACTGCTGGTGCAGCAACAGCTTACGGTTTCTGCCCTCCCTCGCCTCCCTCACTTCGTGCAGCAGTGCCGCCAGCTTCTGTTGAAGCCATAACGCTGCGCGAGGAAGGCAATCGCTCTCGCTCACTTTTAGTGGGGAGCGCTTTTGAGTTGGGAGGCGCACCGCGGTGCAGTTTCACCTGTTTCCATGGCCTACCACCCGCGGGTGAGTAAAGGCCTTCATATGCCAGGAGACAGCTGGCCCATGTAGGCCCCCTGGCTTTTCACCCGTGCTGTGGCTTGTCCACGGTGCGCTGATCATGACCGCTGCCTCGGTCAGAAAAAGTGGTGTTCGCGTGGCACACGAGTCCAATGGGCCGTTGTCATGCATTAGGAGCACCCACGGCGCGCACCTTGCATGACATTTACTTTGGACGTCATACGCGCGTAGCTTTTTGGTTTCCCGCCCGTGCCCTCCCCGCACCGCGGTGCAGTAGGGAGGCGCACCGCGGTGCAGTTTCACCTGTTTCCATGGCCTACCACCCGCGGGTGAGTAAAGGCCTTCATATGCCAGGAGACAGCTGGCCCATGTAGGCCCCCTGGCTTTTCACCCGTGCTGTGGCTTGTCCACGGTGCGCTGATCATGACCGCTGCCTCGGTCAGAAAAAGTGGTGTTCGCGTGGCACACGAGTCCAAAAATATTAGTACCTTTGTGTACTTTGCATATAGCCAAGAACAGTGGAGATTGGAAAGGTATTGCCACGGCGACGATCCCGCACAATTCAAGCGCAAAGCGTGGGTACATGAGGGGGGATAGCATATATATATATATATATATATATATACATATACATATACATATACATATACATATACATATACATATACATATACATATACATATACATATACATATACATATATACATACATATATGCATATATATATATACATATATATATATATACGTATACGTATACACATGTAGGCTGTATGTCTGTATGTATGTATATGTAGGCGGAAGGGGCGTCACTTGTGTCCTTGTTTTTTGGGTCGCTTTTGTGTTGTTTATTGTTTGCAAGCAACAGTCTCGAACGAGAGGCCCCTGAAACGGACCTGACAGGAGTCGGCCAAACATCAACATATACATCGATACATATATATGTACATATGCATATACATATACATATCTACACACATAGACACATCCATACGCACATATACACACAATTATCTATATACATATATACATGCATCTATACCGATACATAGATATACACCTATACATAGACACACGCCAATGCCTATACCTATACCAAGAAGGAGCAAACCGACCCCGATACCCTAAGAGTAAACCCAGGCAGACCGAAGCCCTAGCCCTAATGAAAGAAAACAGGAGTAAACCCACGCCGAAGCCCTAAAAGGAATAAACCCAGACCGAAACCTTAAAACAAGAAGGCCCAATCACTAAAAAGGAGTAAAAGGAACCCGAAACCTTACACCTGACTGCAAAACCTAGTGAAAGAAGGCCCGAAGCGAAACAAGGAGTAAACCGACCCCCATACCCTAGAAGAAGTGAAAGGTCCGCTGGAGAGAAAGTCGACAAGGAGTAAACGGAACCCGAAAACCTAAAATTGCTTTGGGCGAATGCACCTGGGGAGAGACTGCTGTCAGTGGGACTAAGACTAAGAAGTATGCTTGCACAGTTGTTGGTTTCTTGTCCATAAGTTCCACTTGGCAGCGTTGCGCACTAAGTGAAACTGCTTAGCGAGTGGTTAACGAAGACATCGAACCTACAACTGCAGACCTTGCCAGGCTTGTCCGAGTTTGAGTGTCAAAAATTGCTTTAGCCGGTCCCTCCACCGCTTTTGGATCAACGAAAAGTGGCTTCTGTATATGGAAGCTTGATGGTCATATACAGTCGGATTCGACTGAGAACTTTGTTTTACGTGCCGACGGCTCGTTGTCTCGAGAGGGCTCTTATCAGCTCCGATGAATGCCATGGCCACAAATCGCAAATCGAGTACATCCTCGTCGCATGTCCGCGTGCACGAATTCAACGGAATTCTCTAGCTTGTCGGTGCTCCGAATCCTGCAAGATGCTGCTGGCAGGGACATTCTAATTTGGTGCAAACTGCATGTTGGAATTGACCAATGGCAACAGATGGTGGCACGCGCGAATTTACTCGACATACCGGACCTGTGGCGCCCTGCATCCTGCATGATGCCGCTGGCAGGGACAGTTTCATTTGGTGCAAACTGCTGGGACCTCCGTGCTGCTTGCTGCGTGTGACTGACGTGCAACAATGTCTCAGTTCCGATGGCCGCAAAATGGCTACATTTTCGTCGCATGTCTGTTTGTACGAGTTCAATGGAATCCTTTAGCTGACTGGAACTCAACAATGGGCACAGATGGCTGCACGTGCGAGTTTGTTCAATATACTGGCTCTTTGGTGCCCCGCATACTGCATGATGCCGCTGACAAGGAGGTATTCGTCTGGACATATGCCTGCGTGTACGAATTCAAGTGGATTATGTTGGATACCATGGCTTGGTGGCACGCCGCATCCTGCCTGACGCTGTGTGCAGGAACATTGTAATTTGGTGCAAACTGCTTGGACCTCCGTGCGTGCATGCAACAATGGGTACAGATGGCTGCATGTGCGAATTTACTTGATACACTGGACCTATGGTGCCCCGCATCCTGCATGATGCTGCTGGCAAGGATGTATTGGTTTGAGTCTTTAAACTTATGGCATGATTGCAGGTGTGAATGAATTTCCGACATGTGTGTGTTGCATACATCGGGTAAAGGCCCTCTCTATGACACTGCTTCTTTGACTACAGACCTGCACGTTGGGCATGAGAGGCTGAATTTACACAGTGCAAGAGGGTGTGGACCAGCATGAACGAAGCAGTGCGATTGTCTTTGTGGATGAGACTGCCGAACTTTTTTCGCGAGCCTTACAGAGGACAAACTAGGGAATTGGTTGCTTGCCTTCGTGGGCGAAGGCTCTTTTGTCCGTGTTTGAAAAGCTGCTGTCAACACATTGATTGCTACCGATGGGATGGCTTACCGGATGAACCGGCCCAGTAAGCTGGTTAGTATCGTTGAACTTGAACCAATATCGCTGCAGACCTTGCCAGGCTTGTCTGAGTGCGAATGTCAAAAAACGGAGTAAACCCAGACCGAAAGCCCACGGCTGGCCGAAAAGGGCTTTCGCTCGAGACTGCTGTTTCGAAAGAAGTAAAAAGACACCAGTGACACAGAAAAGGGAGACACAAGCGACCCAAGAAATAAAGACAGAAGTGACTGGAAACCCTATGTGGGCAGTCATACGCAGCTGTTTCTTGAAAGCTACGATTCCGCGACCCAGCCGTATAGCACAACACCGTGAAATGAAATCATTCATCCAGGCGGAATCACAAACGTGCAGTTTGGAATTGCGAGCTTGGCTGAAGAGCGCCTTCTCGTTGTCTTCTCAATACTGGGAGAGAGGAGCTTGTTTTTGTAAGTATACACAACCGTGTTTCTTCTTTCACGTCAACAGATAGAGGAGCTCTGTTAGTTTTCTTGTCGTACATGTTTGCAAAGAATGAACAGGCATAACAACATAGAGGTGCTTCGGCATTTTCATTGGACATCCGGGGGCTAGTTATTGTTCTTGGTTACTGGCGATGGAGACACGAACCTCTGCATGTTTTCGCTTTGCCGAACGACTCTTGCGTGACATTGAAATCAGCAAGTATGTCAGGCATCTTACAACTGCGCGAATTTTCCCGAGGCCTAACGCAGGTGTGTTTGCATCTTGTAACGTGCAAGAAGAGATGCCCTCTTTTTTGTTTCAATATTGTCGGAGCTCCAACACTTCTTGCTTCCTCGCGAGAAAGGATGTCTCTTCGATATGGCAAGAGATTTCTTCATATCGGAAGAAGGGAGAAACAGCTATACCAATTTCGATGTCAAGGATGAAGAACTCGACGGACTGTCAGTAGTTATCGAAAATACTTATCGGAGAGTCTGAATGTTCCGATGCATTAAGGAATATAGATGTGCGACAAATTGATTGCCACTTCTTTAAAGATTGCAAGTTGGACGAAATTGACAGAACAGCCTTCCTACGCTTCGTTTTCATGAGGCCAGGACTTCTCCATGAGAAACGAGTTTTCCAGGCCCAAAAAAGGCACATGCAGAAAGCTGTTATTCCATATTCTGTTTACAGATTTCTACGTATACAGATATTTACATACCTACATTTATGCTTGTTTCATGCTTGTTGATGTGGTCGCAGTCGCAGTATCGTCGCCTTCATGTCTGATCTGCAGCACAGAAGAGAACGGAGGAATGATCTTGAGCCCACTTGCGCAGGCCTGCCTGTACCGGGCACGGGCACTTTCAACTCGCGCCCTTCAGCTTTTGGATGCGAGGGGCAAACCGGTCCCTCCAATCAAGTCAGTTTGCGAAATATGATTGCGTTCTGCTTTTGATTGAGAGCTAAGTCCTCAGGCTGTGGGAGGAGATATCGCATACCGCAGCAGCTAGGAACAAGTGCCTGCAGTTGCTCAGGCACTCCATGTTCCAGGTTATTTAATCGTGATGTGGAGTGTTGCAGGTGTCGCTGAACTTGAAAATTTGGGCTCCTTACAGGAGCAGTCGTGTTTGACGAATTCGGGCTTGTCGGTCCCGCAAATGCTTCTCCCAGGTGCAGGGTGCAGACACCAGCCACGGCTTCTTTGTGCTGTCCTTTTTTCGTTCCACCCTCCATAGTGACGTGATTCCTCGTGTTCCTGTTGCCGTGGCCGCCCCGATGCTGATCTTATGCACACCACCATTGCTGGTCTTCGTCAGTGCCTTGGACCGAACGGCCCAACATGTCTTCAGAACCTGAACGAGACCTCAATGTCAGCTGCGAGCACCACACGTGCAAGAAAGTAGAATCAAGTAGAGCCCCTGGCATTGTTCGCAAGGTGAGGAATACGAAATTCCGTACAGCCATTCCTTTGGTGCTGCTGCAGCACTGGGGGGATGCCTGGTGGGCTTTGTGATCTCAAGATTGTTTCAACTTCTGATCCCGAAGGACCCGTCGATCTGGTACTCTCTGGTGCGATTTCAGGAGAAGCTGCGGGAGCGCAACCCCGTCCCTGCACCATGCGACAAGGGGCCGCAGCGTGCTCTGACAGCTTTCCAGATCTTTGACTTTATGAACGAATTTCAGCACTACATCAGAGATCGAAACTTGTATTATATTGATTCGAACATTGTTCGCCCGTTGACCTCGGAGCTGCAGCTGTCCTTGGCAGAAGTTCTGGGGCCCTGTCAGACCGTCTGGTTTGTCTCGCATTTTTGGGGAACGAGATTCACCTACACCTGCGACGCTCTCAGGCGGCATGCCGAGGCAGTCGTAATTTCCGAACATGCAGTAACCCCGTCGTGGGAATCTGTGTCTTACTGGATCTGTGCTTTCAGCAACAACCAGTACTTCATCGATGAGGAGTTAGGCACGAGTCACTACGAATCCTCCTTTTACCTGGCCCTACACAGCAGCTGTGTTCAGGGTACTTGCATGATCTTGGACGAGCATGCCTTGCCACTGA
Source organism: Symbiodinium sp. CCMP2592 (assembly GCA_905221615.1). NCBI lineage: Eukaryota > Dinophyceae > Suessiales > Symbiodiniaceae > Symbiodinium > Symbiodinium sp. CCMP2592. The sequence continues at coordinate 1,010,286 of CAJNDT010001324.1, forward strand.
GCCTGGGCTTTTACAGTGTTTCTTGAGTGCAGTCGTGGCGTTGCTGATGTCGTGAGTTGGTTGCGCTCAGCGACATCGGACTGCTTGAGCACTGGACCCATAAGCTGAGCTGCAGGACCCGATCTTGGTGCCTCTTCGAGGTGCTCCAGACGATGAATCTGGCGAAGAAGCGCGCCGACTTCGTGGGCCTTCAGTTCTGCACGAACACGGGTGTTGTCAATTTCGGCCGTGCAACAACCGAGGTGTGACTGCAGCAGCTTTTTTTTTGAATTTGCAATGCCTTACAGTCGCATAAGCAGCAAGGCTTACGGGAGCAAAGCTGCCCAGCCCGCCTGATCCCCAAGGTTGCCCTAAACATCGGCAAGCGCCTGGCGCACCTGTCCTTGGCGGATGCGGATGCTACACACAGTCAAGATCGAGACACCATCAAGTCGCTAGTGATTCAGGAGACGGAAGTCTTGCATAATCAGTTGTTTGTGAATAGGAAGCCTAGGCACTTTCCAGTGTATGTCAAGGCCTGGTGTTTCGGGAATCCGCTTCGGCTTATGCTTCTGCATGTGCATGCTTATGCGTGCATATTCATAGACACATCTGGATGGCTTTGGTAGTTTAGATGCTTGATGTCTACAGTTAGGGGCCAAGTGTGCTGCAATTGTGGCCCCCAAGCTTTTCAGGAGATGGGAAGCTTCGATAAGATTGACATGATCCTTCGGGCACAGATCAAGAAAGCTTTGGTTGTGTCGAAGGGGTTCATCGATGATGACTTTGACCTGCTGTTCCAACATCTTGATCCTGGGCTCACGCGCGTGAGTCTTTGATCCGCGCCGGTGTCTTCCACGATCCGTTTCAGCTCTGGTCAGCTTTGATCAGTTTGGTTTGCAATATCTCGCAGCTTGATCCCGAAAGCATTGGCCCCTATCCAGGGCTTATGCAACGACGTAGCTTCCAGTAGTACTGCTGCTGATGCTGCTTCTACTACTACTACTACTACTACTACTACTACTACTACTACTACTACTACTACTACTACTACTACTACTACTACGCTGTCATTGGCGTGCCAAGTGGGTGACAAAAAACTACTACTACTACTACTACTACCACTACTACTACCACCACCACCACCACTACTACTACTGCTACTACTACTACTACTACTACTGCTACTGCTACTGCTACTACTGCTGCTACTACTACTTCTACTACCACTACTACTACCACCATCACCACTACTACTACTACTACTACTACTACTACTACTACTACTACTACCACCATTAACACTAACACTACCACTACCACTACCACCACTACCACCACTATCACCACTATCACCACTACTACTCCTTCTCCTGATACTACTACGACGACCACCACCACCACTACTACTACTATGTGCAGTGCACAACAAAAGCACCAGGGGCTTGGCCTTTGTGGTTGACGCAAATCCGAATGGAAGCTCATGCTGCAAAGTTGGCCCTTGCAGTTTTGGATGGGCGCTGCAATAAGAAACATAAGCAGAAATCATCTGGCGACTCTCCACAAACTTGCAAGTGGTGTCTACGGCCTGTCACAGATGCAGTTCCGTCGGGAGCTCTGCGTAGTGGGATAAACTTGGCTGGCTCTTCTTTCTGTGCTCGCCTGTGTATCTGTATGCTGCATGTGGGAATGTCAGTGGACATCAGCTGAAATCTGGAAGGACTTGCATGATTGGTCAAACGCATTCTCAGGAGGTCGCGAAATTAGATGCATGGAATCGGCTGACTTGGCTCAGCGCGTGTCGGTAGATCACAACTGCCTGAATCCATGGTGGATGAGTGAGGCACATGTCGACAGTGTCTGTGATTGAACGGCTGACCTTGGAAGTGACAGTGAGTTTGGTGCAAGGCGGCATTTTGCTGAATTGAATTATGTGCAAAGTGGCATGCTGAACAACAGCGTAATGACATGCATGCAAAGTCACATGAATGAAGTTGGAGAGACAAATGTCTCCGCCGGAATTAACCTTCTTGTACACCAGTCACCTTGCTTCGCGATCCATCAGCCAAAACTACTACTGCCACACCACAACCACGAACCACTACTACTACTACTACTACTCGCAGGAGTAGAGGTTTGCCCACGGCACATTTGGGCAATTGGGGAGCTGGCTTCAGGGCTTAGTTAAGGTTTTGGGTTGAGGGTTTGCGTTTTAATTCGTTTTCCTTATATAACGAGCCGCATCCCGTTGAGACAAATTTAAATTCTTTTTTCCCAAGATGTCATGTAGGTGTTCGGGCCGAGATGATTGCTGGAGGGAAACGCAGAGACCATTTTGCTGTGCCTCCATAGTTGCCTGGGCGCGAGCTGGTCCGGGATGCGACCCGAGGTGCACGAAAGGGGGCGGAAAGGCGAAGCGTGCTAGTTGCACTTTCTTTGCTGTTTTTGTTCGAGGGGAGTGCGCCTTTTTTGTGTTTCGTTTGTGTTACGAGTTCAAGACTTGCTGAACGCTGTTGTTTCCGGCGTTCTGGCTTGGTTTTCATCGATGTGGGGGAATGGATACTGTTGTTCTGCATTCTAAAGTCAGTTTCTGCGTTTTTGAGTTGGACTCTGTTGTTTCTCGATTTGGCCTTCGGCCTTGCTATTTTGTTTGTTGTGTGTTGGTATTGTGTTTTTCGTTTGATGGCGTGGAGTTGAAACTAAAGAGGTGGAGTGGCTGCGATGCTTTGCTGACATGCAGTAGTCGTGTTAGCTGCCGATTCCCAGCTGATGCGGAGCAGAGCCTCAGTTCAAAATCTTCGTGGAGTTGTGTTGCTGTGATGCTTGGATGTCGACGATGGCAATGACGATGATGATGTAACCAACCATGCGCATAGTAGTAGAGCAACGACCCCAAATGACACACCGCGCTTACCCCACCCCCCCCCACCAGCCCCAAGCATCCCCTCCCTCCCCCCCCGCCAAAGCCGAGCCATTTTAAATCAGAAAACCCTTGTGTAACAGCAAAGCCTGTGTTACAGCAAAGCCAAGGCCCGTACATTAAGTTGAAGACTTCAAGATGTCACGCCCGTAGAAAGCACGTAGTGTCAAGCATCTTGATCCTTGACCAAAACCAGGAAAATGCCCAAACTCGAGAAACAGCAGCATCCAACTAACAACGTAGAAATTGGAAGGCCCCAAAGCGCATAAGAACAATATCCAGAAAAGACGCTAACTTTCTCGACAATGATCGACACCAGTCCAACATTCGAGAAATGACCAGACAAGACAGAAAAAAGGCACACCCCCCTGGAACAGGTAAAAACAGCTCCAAACCCGAGAAATAACACGGGCAAAGGAAGAAAACAGTGGCGTCACCTACCAGCGATGTACCTACTACCACCGCTACCACTATTACCACTACCACTACCACCACCACTACTACTACTATCAAAACTACTACTACCACTTTTACTACTACTAATAGTAATAATAGTAACTACTACTACTACTACTACTACTACTACTACTACTACTACTACTACTACTACTACTACTACTACTACTACTACTACTACTACTACTACTACTACTACTACTACTACTACTACTACTACTACTACTACTACTACTACTACTACTACTACTACTACTACTACTACTACTACTACTACTACTACTACTACTACTACTACTACTACTACTACTACTACTACTACTACTACTACTACTACTACTACTACTACTACCATTACTACTACTACTACTACTACTACTACTACTACTACTACTACTACTGCTACTACTGCTACTACTGCTACTACTGCTACTACTACTACTACTACTCCTGCTGCTGCTATTGCCACTGCTTTTGATTTACATCAGGGAATTGGTATTATCGGAATGGTTGATTTTCGGACTGCATCCGCTGCGAGCCACAGCGTCCCGGTGTGGAGTTTTTCCACACCTCGACTACGGTGTCGTGTTGTGACAGAGCCGAGCACACCTCAGCCATGTCTTTGTTTGTGTGCGTGTTGCGGCTATGTCACCTGAATGTACAATTCGCACTGTTGCCGCTGAGTGAGGTGGTTCAGCTCGCGTAGTTAGCGTTCGGGAGCTTGTGCCCCGCCAAGCGGCCTGGACGGTGAGCTATGTGGGAGGCAGTAGTCGCGATGGTAGTGGGACTACCACTACTTCTACTGCTACTGCTACTACTGCTTTACTACTACTACTACTACTACTACTACCACTACCACTACCACTACTGCTACTGCTACTGCTACTGCTACTAGTAGTAGTAGCAGTAGTAGTAGTAGCAGCAGTAGTAGTAGTTGTGCTACTACTACTACTCCTACCCCTGTTACTATTGCTGCTGCTACTAGTGCTACTGTTACTGCTACGGCTGCTACTGCTGCTACTCCTACTCCTACTCCTACTACGACTACGACTACGACTACGACTACGACTACTACTACTACTACTACTACTACTACTACTACTACTACTACTACTACTACTACTACTTAGAGCTGTTACCACGACTATTACTACTACTCCGTACTCGTCGTCGGGTGGCGGTAGTAGCATTGGTAGAAACAGGGTTCGTGGACTTGTTCGGTTTGGTTAAACGCCTCATCTTGCAGCACGATCAACGAGCCATTTTTGAATCCTAAGGGCATTCACCACGTTCGTCGGTTCAGCCACCCGGCATCCAGATATCCGTGAGCTATACCCACAACAGACGCAAACGAACATGGGAGCTTGCGTCCGTGGAAAGGGCAGGTAGAAATCAATAGGAACTCAACTTCACACGAGTGCGTGAGGCTCGCTGGAGACAGCTCAAACTCGATTTCATTCAAGCTCTCGCGTTCCCTGCTTCTGGGCGGCACCCGCAAAGCACACCGCTGCTGGCAACCGAATTTTAACAGTGCTTACCTTGCAAGCTGTTTTTGCGAACAAAAACAGCAGGAGGCGAGTTGCCTCGAAACTGGATAAGACGGCAAGTGCTTGGCGGAAAAAGCTCAAGGCAAGCATTGCTCCTGGTAAACGAGAGGCACAGGGTTTCAGGTATAGTAACATAGTGACATACGTATGGTGTCTTTTTTCCAGCAAGGACCTCATGGCCCGGATGCAGAAACAGAAATGGGATCAAGGGCAAGTTTAGGGTTTAGCAGCAGGGTGAGTGTTTTCTGGTGCGTACGGTTCCAGGATCTAGGGGAAAAGGGAATCAGGGTCAGGAGCCTTTAGCTCAGGCTTCCAGGGTTCAGGGCTAAGCTTACGGCTTTGGGGGATTTGAGATGTTAGAGTCATGATAGAGCCTGAGAAACTAAGGCCTCAAGGGTTTCAAATTCTTCGGCTGAATCCTTCTTCATCAACCATTGTGGCCCCCGGGTTTTTTTCTGACGAGTAGCTTCTCAGGCTCCGCTTCGTTGGGCGCTCCGCGAGTGGTCCACTGCTTAAGAATGCCCGCGGCCGAATAAAAAGTGTGTAGCCTCAATTTCAATGAGTGCTTGCTTGGCTGGAGTTTGGACGCCTTCAGTAGCTGTAGAGTGACATGTGTCATGCCATGGGGCGCAATGGATCAGAGAAACTGTCGATGACTTCACTTGCTCTGTCGGTGTGCTGCTGGCATGTTATTGTTCTAACCACTGCTGCGCTGCTACTCTTCTCAAGTTCAGAAGTTTTGCTTTCAATCCCCTGATTTAATGAAGCAAGTGTGGCGTCGGCCATGACTTTACGCAAGCAGACGACATGGTTTGGATGCTTTGCATCTTCACCCAGGCTCCCTGGCAAGTCTTGGAATTCTGATTCCTAGAGGCGGGTGTTTGTTGGACTCTCAGGCCGGGTGGTCCTACAAGCTTTCGATAAAGCTCAACAAGACGAAGCCCAACGTGAATGTGTCGGATGTGGTCCAGAATCTCAGCGGGTATGTTGCCGGCATGCTAGTCGGCGAAATGCAGGACGTGATTGCTTTTGGGCACCGTGCAACCTTGTACAACTTTCCGACTTAAGCATAAATTTGCTGTGCTTCGCCTTGAGGAGTCTGACTTCTTATTGCCCGACATGGAGAAGAAGGGTGAGAAGGGCTCCGAGAGCTCCGAGAAGGGTGAGAAGGGCGGGGGCATGGCTGACTTGGGCAAGAGCCTGGAGTTCTTGATGCTGAAAGTCGCCCAGCTTGAAACCCTCGCGGAAATGCAGCAGGCTATGATCGGTAAGCTGCTGAAGAAGATCGATCCCGATGATGCGGAGGTCTCACTGGCCCAGAAGACTTCCGAGGAGAGCATGCAGGAAGCCCATGACATCCTGCAGAGGGTGATCCAGAAGCACGCCCACCAGCGAGAGCACCGGCAGTACCATCCAGAGGCCCACCAATCGAAGCCGCAGCACAAAGAGGAGGTTGAGGAGCTGGAGGAAGACGAGGAGGATGAGGAGGGCCCAGGCGAGCAGAAGCCTGGACAGCGCAGGGCCCTGATTCAAAAGCGAGGAAATTTGATTCCCGGCATTCCAACGCCTGGCCTGAGGCGCCGAGTCGTACCAGCACCACCCATTATTCCCAAGAAAGTGCCCTCAGTTCCCAGTGTGCCCGGTCTGCCATCAGTGCCCGGTGTGCCCTCAGTGCCCGGTGTGCCCTCAGTGCCCGGCCTGCCATCAGTGCCCGGTCTGGGCATTCCTGGAATGCCCGGACTTCCCGGTGTTCCCAACCTTCCGGACATTCCCGCACTGGTTGCGGCTGCCGTCGAAAGGTGGGGGGGGCTTGTGGCAAACAGCACTCAAACAGCACACTAATCACATTGGAGAAAAATGCCCGTCATATGATGCCCACTTGCCCGAGCTTGAACTTGAGACTCATAGACTTCGGCCGTTTCCCTTGCAGGACGGTGCGTGAAGGCAGGGTGAGGGCCTGGCCTCAACGAGCACAGAGCATGCTGTGGATTCAGGTTTTGAGGCTTCAGGATGCTTGGGGAATCATTGCACCTTCGCTGGACATCCCTGATCTTCGCGAGGCCAATTTGGTGCGAATTGTCCAAGACCTGATCCAGGAATTGGGGCTGACGGGGCCAAGATCTACGTCAACTTTGGGAGATGGCACTGCTCGGCCACCATCCTGGGGCGAAGCATTACACTATACGACTTCGATTTGGGCCGGAGGGAGGTCAACGTGCATAACATGCTGCCCTCACAGTTCCATGACCTGGTCACAGCCCCCAGCGCCAGTTGTGATAACGTTGCTCCAAAGCTTGGTGCAAAATAGGGCCCGGTCAAGTTACCCTACATACATCAGACTTGTCGAACTTCTAGCATACTTCTCTTTCACTTATTTTGACTGTGCTTATGGAACTTATGACTTAACTTATGACTTCTTCTGTGAGTTCCTATAAGCTGTTCATAAGTTTTTGAAGTTTTTTCGTTGAAAATCTAGACACCGTATTATAAGTCAGAAGTCAGTCAAAAAAACGCATGCACGGACACCGGCAAAACAAAGACAAAGACCTGAAGCTTTTGACACACACACACACACAGTCCTGCACATGCGCACATCGCTCATCCAGAAAAGGCGTCCATGGCAAGGCACCGTTTCCTTGCACTCGCAGAATTTGCTTGCCACATGCATGAGATCTCATCAGCAAGTGCATGCCACAAGCAGCATTCTTTTGATTCACATCAACCTCATGCCGGGCTTTTCGTTCCGCAGCTCAATCACAAAGCTCTCTCGCAGAACATGTCCGCAATCCTGCAGGCTTGACAAGATATCGCATCTAGTGTGTGGTTTACTTATTTCTGAGGGCGGGGTACCTCAATGGTCAAAGTCAGCACGATATCCATATAATTACATGTGTTTAGCATCATGCAGCATCGTTTCTCGGTTCATGCGAATCATGAGCATCACAGCCGTTGGCTGTTTTTCTGCAAGACTTGGACCAGCAACAACACAATCTCGAACAAATTGACGAATCTGTGCGTGACTTTTCTTGTCGGTCAGGAACCGATTAGTCTTAAGGGACGTTTGAAACGGCCTTTAAAGACAAGGTTCATTCTAAAAGAGCGCACGTCAACAATTATGAGGGTCAAATGGTCCCCAAGGTTGAGGCAGATTGCCAGTGGTGACATCATGGGGCTCATGCCTGCCCCTGTGAAGCTTGTTGCAGAGACTACGTACGAGGCTATCCGGACGGTGTTCAGTGTGGGTTGGGAGCTGATGCATTGCCAACACCGTGGCCACCACCATGATCTGATTCGGTGTCTTGCACATTGGGTGTATGGCCTCGTAAATCCTTTGCCCTGGTTGCCAGAGCCCGTCAAGCTGGTCGCAGGTTCAGCGCACGAGGCCGTCCGGACAGTGTTCAGCGTGGGGTGGGAGCTAATGCATTGCCAACACCGTGGCCACCACCATGATCTGATTCGGTGTCTTGCACATTGGGTGTATGGCCTCGTAAATCCTTTGCCCTGGTTGCCAGAGCCCGTCAAGCTGGTCGCAGGTTCAGCGCACGAGGCCGTCCGGACAGTGTTCAGCGTGGGGTGGGAGCTAATGCATTGCCCAGACCGCGGCCACCATCATCATTTGATCGCATGTCTTGGCCGTTGGGTTCAGCACTTGGCCCCACCGCTGAACTGGATGCCCGACCCCGTAAAGACACTTGCGAATGGCCAGATAACGAGCCTCTTGCCGGGACAGTTGAACCAGATTGTTAGCGGTGACATCATGGGGCTCTTACCCGGACAACTGAACCAGATTGCCAGTGGAAACATCTTGGGGCTCATGCCTGGGCCAATGCAGCTTCTCGGAGGAAGCGATCCGAACTCTATCGCGAACATGATCACAATGGGTAAGGAGCTAATGAAGTGCTCTGAGGCAGCAGCGAAAGGTGACTTGGTCCAGTGCCTCGGCTACAAGATCATCGGCCGTGTGCCTCCCCTGAACTTCTTGAACCGCTTGGGCGATATCTTCGAAGAGTTCATCGCAGCCTTCGCCAAGGTGGCCTCGAAGTTGGCGACTCAAGCCATAAAGGGAGGGGAATCGCTGCTGCAGACAGCGGCCACCACGGAGTTCCCCTCTGCCGGCACTCAGGCGATGGTGCATCACAGAGGCCGGACTAAGATGGCAAAGTTTTTCAGGCAAGACTGCCTGCACCAAACTGTGCAGGCACCAACCTCGTCATCACGAAGCACTCGCAGAAGATGCCCGGCAAACACGCCGAGTTGCTGCAGGAGTTGGCCACCCTGGAGGCACCGTGCTGTACACGTAGGACCTGTAATGCGAAGTCGGCACAAGGTCCCAGAATGGAGGAGCAGTCATCTCGGAGTAGCCCAGGAGTGTAAACTCGTGGCGTCGGCCCAGGCCCAAGGCGACGGCGAAGAAGAGGACGACAAGCCACCGGCCGGCGTGAAATGGAGTTTTCACGACTATGGAGCTGAGACCCACGAGCTGGTTACGCAGCTGCTTGTCTCGGAAGGGCAGCCAGGACTTACCAGGAAAGCTGTCACCCCCACACACACCTGTGCCCGCCTAAACACCGACACAGAAACAACCGCAAGCACGCGCACTCACACGTACTTACTTTCTTGCACACTCGCTCTCACTCTCTATGTGTTTCTTTCTTTGTCTCCCTATCTCTGTGTTGGACCGCGCGGAAGATGTGACTCAGCGATGCAAGAGCCGCCTGTCGGAAAGGGCTTGTATGGGCTTGTCGCGGCAAACCGTGCGGTGCAGTGGGCCATTTTGCGGTGCAGACGAAGTTGTCTTTACTCTTCACTCCTGGCCCAGGCTTTCTTTGTGGTTCGCTTCTGTTCACTACTGTTTTCAAACGAAGAGTTGAAACACAAAGCAAAGGGAAGTCAAACCAACACCGATAGAAATCAAAAGAACATCAAACAGTCAAACAGACAATAACGCAACATAATATGTGTTATCATTCAAGATAGCCCAAACAAGTCACTTGTCATTCGGAAAACCCAAGCAGACCAGGCACATCAGGGTGGGAAATCAACACAAAACATACAACACAAAGCGAATCAACGACTGGCGCGATGTAAGCAAACATCGATGAGAACCAAGGGTCACGAGCTTGAGAGCATGCATCCACTGCAAGCAGTGAAGCTTGAAGTTCACGGGTGTCAGCTGGCATGTTAGGGTCGGTCCGTCCCTGAATCAGCAGCCCAATCGCCAAACGACGGCGGGGAAAGGGAGTTTCCGTTTTACACAAGTTTCCCTGGGGTGGTTTAGGCCTAAGCTCAGAAGCCCAGATCCTCTGAGGACCCTTGGTAAAGCACGTCTAGTATGCCGAGGTTCAACGGCAGGGAGACCGTGACTGGATCCTGCTTGGCATTCGCACCCCGAACGAAGACGGGCAGCAATAACCAGGCCACCAAAAAGGATTGGCAGGCGGAGACAGAGGACGACTTCGTGAAGCTGGAGCCTTGGGCGGTGCCTTGTGGAGCCGAGTGGATCAAGGACCATTGGGACAAGTGGCAGGGATATTCCTTTTATTCGGTGGGTACCTCGATTGAGAAGTGTGTGACGGTGACCTTCGAGTTGAACATGCAGCCCGTGGTCGCCTTTGTCGGCGGTGTGCAATTCGATCTACTTCCGGGCCCACTGGCCGAAATCGACTCCACAGCCCCGGCCTTATACGATAGAGTCAGGCTCACCTGTGATCATTTGCTTGGTTCCTGTACAGTCGCCTTGCGATCGGCACCTGGGGCACGCACACAAATGCAAAAGTGCAGTCTGGACTCGGACTTAACAGGCAACCGATTCTCTGAAGGTTCCCGTCCTCCCGTATGAACTCCGAGCAGCAAGCAGAACAGTGCACACCCATCAGCCCAAGTCCAACGTACACAAGAACCCTGCAGCTCTCAACGCCCCACCCCATGCATCCAACCTGCCAACCCGGCTGTGGTAGGAGTGCGAACGAATGGCACGCCGGAGCACGCAGAGCACCGTGGCAGGATAACGAGTCGCAACTCATAGTATCCGCAGGACTATTGTGGGAGCACGGTAGCACCCAAACACGCACAAAAAGCCACACAAAATACGCCGGAACGGGACTTGGATCCTGACAGCGAGTTCGGCATCCCAGCGGGGCCGTCTTCGGACTGCAGAAAGAAGTCGTTTTTTGTCGAAGCTTTGCCGTGAGACAGCATGAGCCACAAGAGGTCGAACCACCGTTCACCCAGGCCCCGCGCACCTCAAGCTGAGGCCAAATCCCTGACTCTGGGACAAAATCCATGGTGCCGCCGCCACGAGAAAGAAACAACACATGTATTTGCGAGCAGTTGCGACGGCAACGTGAGGCACATCGAAATTCACAGTCAGGATAGAGTCGCCGCAGGATGAAACAACGGAAATAAGGATCGTTGACTCGGGTACTGTTGCTGAAATGTGAATCAAGCCAATGCCTGCATTCTTTTGAGCTGTCAGGTGTGCTGGCCCAGATACCAGCCGGGTGGGCTTGACCTCAGCGTCCTGCGCTCCGAGATCAGGTCCAATGGTGTCATGCTGTTCAGCCGGACACTGCGCCTGGCAAAGAGGTTTGGCAGCGACACACACTTCACGTCTGATAATGTCCATGGAAGCCATCAAACCTCGGAAAGCTTCTTTGGGGTTTCCGCGGCAGAGGGAGAGAGTGGAACTGCCATGGAATACATGTCAAGGACTTCACTGCTGCAAAGCAACCGCAGCAGGACACACGAGAAGGCTTGGCTCAGGGAATCCTTGTACTGGAAGACGGAGGAGGACGATCTCTACTTGGCTTCGATCGAGATTGGGAAGGACCTGGGCATCAACAAAACCTCTGAAGCGCGAGGGCCTTTGCGGAGCAATTCGCCGCGATTTTGACAGCAATTCCGGATGAGCTCGTCTCGGAAGAGAGCAGAGCCCGAGCCATCGCCGCTTTGTTTGACTTCAACTACGCGGACGTCGACAAGGTGCGACGAGCGTCCACGGCCGTGAGAATGACAGATCCTTCCGCAAAGGCTAAGGAAGACGCATGGTCCTTCGAAGTGAACTCTCCGCCCGTCGGCTCCGGCATCAAGCGCCAAGACCGCCCTGCCGAGCAGCAGGTTCTCCCCGAGTGCCAGGCCTGTGTGTCCGCAGTTTTCTTGAAAGCATATCGGCATAGAGGGGTTCGGGTTGGGGCTTGAAGCTTGGGAATGCTGCCTCGTGGACTCGTGGGTCGGTGCCTTGTATCAGATCAAGCAGAGATAGCAAGACGGTCATTGTCAGTTTCTTCCGGCACTTAAGGCACTAATCACTAATCCAAAAAAGTCATGTGCAAATGTCAGTATTTTGAACAAACGGAGCTTCGTGGTAACAAAAATTGCGTTGACAGAAGTTTGGACCCCTGAGTCAGTGGATAGCCCATCGCATCCAACTGCATCTACAGTGTAACTGCTGGATAAGAAATGCTAGCTGCGGGCGTTGGGTGCCCTTCATTTCTTAGCTTCCCGTTTATTTCACAAATCCACATCTCCCATGTGCCAGATCGTTGAATACCCGCTAGTTCTTGTTTATCTCTTAGCCGGGGCTTGAGCCCATGCACGTGAAGGTCCTGACACATGCATTCGGCCATTCAGCTACTCGAACACCACCAAGACAAGAAACTTAGCTCCCTCCATTTCTTGTTCTGGCCTCTGCCCCATGGCCGGTTTACAGGGCAGAGCATTCGGGGCTTGCAACTTGAGGTTTGTCCTTTTCCAGCATTATTGTTAGTATTATGACGCCCTCATTAAGATTATATTGAGCTCTCATTAAAGCCTTGTTAACCCCTTATGCAAGTGCCCTTACTAAGGGCTTTTTTTCAAGGCCTGTGTGAGTCCTTCCAGTCTTATCCTAAAGGCCAATCCAGTTAAGACCCTCCGCAGCTTAGTAGTCGTGCGCCTTGCTCAGAAGCCCTCCTGCAAAAGGCCACGGGCTCAATCTCCGGAGGTGTCAGTTGTGCCTTTCCCGAGCTTGGAGGAGATCTCGAAAAGCCAAACCCCACCTGACCCCGACCCGAGCTCGAAAAACTAAAACGACTTAGTGGCAGCCACAGTTCGTTGCGCGTCCCCTGCTCACTTCCTACATTTCTTATTCTGGCCTCTGCCTCATGCCCTATAGGGTTTAAGGACCTGGAAACCCCCTAAAATAAGAATCTAGTCTAAGACTTCCGAATCATTAACCTTAATGAAACCTTGCAAGCTGGGATCAGAACTGCTTCTCATACACAGCGGGCCCGGGATTTCAAGGCTCTGGGTCACTCTCTGGTCTAGGAAGAGATGCGATCCCTGACATGCGCAGGGCGCCATCGCGGAAGGCCACGGTTCGTGCTCCCATCTGCAGGCCTCACTCGTTGGGCCCATGTCCGTGGACACAATTAAAGGTCGTAGGACATCATGCACAATTCGGTGACATGCTGACAGTTGCAATCTACAACATTCCTTTCAACGGAAGCAGATGTGGAACATGGGGAGGGGTTGAGCATATACACGTGTATATACATATATACGATTGTATATGATTATATATAGTTGTATGTGCATATATATATATAATATCAACCTGAAACCACTACTTTTGTCTAACAACACGCCTCCTCCGACAACTGTGACAACGGTTGCTGCGCTTGTCTGTTATGACAACTCAGAGTAACTGTATTGTTTACTATTAAACGCGGCGGCCGCCCCAATAAAAGCTCGGAAAGCGTTTTTATCATTGCGTATTGTGTTTTTATCTCTACTGTCACTTTTGAGGGATCTTGCTCTGGCTCTTGCTCCCGCGGCGCTGGCTGTTGCTCCTGCTCTCGCTCCTGCCTGTGGTCCTGCCCTTGCTTTTGCTTTTGCTCTTACTCCTGCTCTTACTTTTGCTCTTACTCCTCCCCGCTAATGCAAATTAGGTGTTAAAGGGCAGGGATCATTTCGGGAGGATTGGGCCCAAAGTGCTTTTAAAGATTAGGGTGGTGTTTAACAAGAAGGGGAAGTGATTAGTAGGATGGTTGTGGCGAGTAATTCGCATCTGCTGCTAACGTCTCTGGGTATGAGCATGCTTGGGCTGCTGATTATTCCAAGTGCTCATTGCCAGACACAGTCGACTTTCCGACTTATGGCGATGGTCCCTGACGTGTTACCACTCCTAAATCGTTGAGTATTGCGCTTGATGTTCCTATCTCGTCAGCTTGGTGCACATAGCCTGCACCAACGCCAAGGGCTGGTGCGGCTGGAGTAGAAATCGATGAAACGAGACTCGGTTCGGTGTCTCAGTGGACGGAACAAATTAAATTCTGTTGAAAGTGTTGAAAAGCACGTCAAAAAAGGCGAATCGCACAAAGTCCCAACAAACATCGGTTCAGACTGGCCTCAGTGCGAGCCCTTTTCTGCACACTCCTGCGGTACAACTTGCAACTCTTGCATGCAACGAGCAATTGCTTCATGCGAAGGAGCCAGACTGCAACAGCCACTTCGTGACGGTGGGAGTGGCTCGTTTGATAGATGAGGATTTCTGCTTCCACTTGATAATTGGCAGTTGCAAGTTGCAGAAAACACACATACCTGGATACCCAGCATGACAAAGTCTATCTGCACTGTGGACTGCCAGGTGAACTCGGAATTAATTCAGAACTCCACGGTCGGTGTGAATGTGCTTGTGGAAAACTACTAGAGCAAGGTTTGCTGGGACTGGAATGAGTCCAGAAATTGTTGTGCGATGTCGTACAACTCCGTTTGCACCTCCAGCCTTTTGGGGCTGATGTTTTCACTGGCCGCGAGTCGTAGCCTCCTCGAACCGACATGAACCGACTGCGCTTTAGGAAGAAATGTCGTTGGCACACTCACTTCAGGGTCGCAAGGCTCGTGGAGGATTTCGCCTGGCCTTGCATTTGCAGTGCAGTGAGTGCCGAAAAGCGGATTTACCGAGGAACGAACAATGCAGTGCACATGGCTGGACGGAAGGTGCTTGACCCTTGGCGTTCAGTCTTGCAGGTTACATGTTCTGGGCGGTTTGAACGACTTGAGTCGCTTTGCTGGAAGTAGCAGCAAGTTTCCGAGCCGAGGGCCATGGGCTCCCCCTGTCAGACCGTCGCTCGGATGCAGGGCTTTGGTGAGTTTTTCGGGTTGATGGGCCCCTAGACAAACCGCGGAAGCCTTCGACCTTGAATGCCGAGTATATTGGTCACGGAGTCGAGGGCCTGTAGGATCGGCACGGAGCAGCAATGAGCAGCACCTATGAAAGGGTTCACCTTCGACGGTGTTAGTTTCCTAGATTCCAACATCTTGCCAAGGAAGACAAGACGTCGCTGACACATGCGCTTGGACGTAGACAGACCCCGCACTTCATTGGTTCATTTCCATGCACGGACGAGTGTACATGAATGTCTTTCAGCATGATAGAAGCTTCCGCTGGGTTACGATGCTCATGTTTGCACGTGTGCACGTGTGTAATCATCTTGATATGTGTACTTAGCACAACGCAAGGCAATCTCAAGGTGCTGCATCCTGTCAACCGAGCAGAAGAAGACGGGCACGTGTTTGCGCATGCATGTACTTCAAGTTGTTTTGCGGCATTCCGGAATAGAATTGATACTTTCAATGTGGGGCGGGTGGCAAGGTTTCAGAAGAAATGCCTCGAAGTTGCTGCACCGGCGTCAACACACTGCCCGAAGTACGTTTGATGATCCCTCCCACAATTTGCTAGGCGGTAGATGACCCATGACGATGACGACGACGAGCATCGTGGCGGTCATGGTGAGGAGGATGATGACAAAAAAGCCGACATGTCTTGACGATAACGATTCCCGAAGGAAGCTTGCTTTGATGGTCATGTTGGCCATGAGCATGAGGATGCAAAGTTATATGCCTATGATGATCTTGAACAAAGGCTGATTGATTGACTTTCTGACTGTGAAGATGGTCACAGTGACCTTGGTATTGTTGTTTTTCGCCGTCTTCAACTCCGAACATGCGAGTGACTGGAATGCTCAAGTGGCATTGATGGTAGCATTTGGTCTTTGGTCTGTTGGTGGCGGGTTCTTCTGCTGTTGCCAAACATTTCTGTCTTATGTCAATGTGTATACGTGTGCCTACTGAATGTAAGACCTACCGCATGCGAGAGGTAGGTGCATGACTTCTGCATGTGTCTATATGTTGATGTGCGTGCACATTGAAAGCACGTAAGTGGCTCATTTGGACCGAACATTCTGGAGTGTATACGCGCACTCATCAACAACACTTTGGCCAACCCTTTTGCTGAAGCAGGGACATTTGCCGTTGGGCCTTGACCACATTCTTGGTCTGTGAAGCTCCTGTTCAGATGTATAATTCTTGCCGCCCATCAAAACCATTTGCATCATAGAAGGTGCCCTGTACCTGAGCTAGCAGCTAGCATCGACACCAGATGAGCAACCCTTGAGCAAGCACCGAGCCCTTGACTGCTGAGACTACGAGTACGACAACATCGACGACTACCTCGACCACCACAACCACCACGGGAGTGTTCCACAGAGACCTGGAGCCGGCAGCCCCGTCTTCCATGGTGGCTTGGTTCAAGAGCGAGGATGCCAATCCAGTTTGGAAGAGCGCAGTGGGCAGCTGGCAAGGTCGTGTCACCAAGGGCAGCATCACCAGAAAGGTCGAAGCT
This sequence comes from Symbiodinium sp. CCMP2592, assembly GCA_905221615.1. NCBI lineage: Eukaryota > Dinophyceae > Suessiales > Symbiodiniaceae > Symbiodinium > Symbiodinium sp. CCMP2592. The sequence goes on from CAJNDT010001324.1 coordinate 1,026,850, forward strand.
GGAAACGGTGCGACAAAGCCTGTGGGCTACTTGGCCGGCGACAGCAATGCCGGATATGACTTTGGCAAGATCATGAAGCCGGACTTCACGATTTGTTCCATCTCCCGCTATGTCGCCGGAGGCAGAATGGGCCGCATTCTGCAATCTGGTCACCATCCCAATTTCCTCCATGGCCACTGGAGTCATCAAACAGGTGTGGCTTATTACAGCAACTGGGTCACACCCCATGAAAATCCGAGCAATACCGATTGGCTTTTGATGTGTGGCAACAATAAGGGGGTTGTCTACGTGGGCAACGACCGGCGCAATATCGCGGTGAACCACGGTCATCCCCACGGCGAAGACTTCCACTTGTACATCAATGAGGGCTTCGCCAATGAAGCCTCGGACTTCGGTGTGATGGAGGTCATCACGTGGAACCGGGCTCTTTCGGATTATGAGATGTGGACCAGCATGGAGTACCTGAATTGGAAACTCCAGGTGGGAATGATCCCTACAGCCTGATACCTGAACTTACAACCTGTAAGATCCTACAACCCTAGAAGGATGATTATAGACTTTCCATGTGCGAGGGACCAACCTCCATTGTCATGCTCGGTGACGCCATGCGCATGTCGCATCTGCAAGGATCAGAGTCGTCAGTCGCCGTTTTCCATTGTTGAATGCATGTATGTCTTCTTCAGAATATAGAGACCCTAACATAGACCTCCATACACAGCGTCCGCACCAAAAGGATCCCTAAACAAGCAACCCCGATTTTTTGAAAACCCTTGTTGCTGTCCAGCATGCCGATCTCATAAGGAAGAGTACCTTCGACATGCTCGATAACGTCCCTTTTCGACTCAGGGGGATGTTGATCGTCGCATGCATGATTACCATGTTGCCCTTAGTAACATCAGTACACATTTGCTTGCGACACGATGATCTGTGCCGTCGGCTGGGCTGGGTTGAAGATCAGTAGAAGAATCCCTAGGCATAGCTGTGCGTTTGTTGTGATAAGAAAGTTCACGTATAGAACGGACTCCACATGCGAGTCGCTATGAGAGTTGCGTGCGGCACTGCATTGCGCCTGGGAGTGCGAGCATGCAACTTGATCTAGCAATCTAGCACCAGCGACCAGAGACTGCAGGAAATCCTCCCACATCATCCTTCCGCCCCGTCTTCCATGGTGGCTTGGTTCAAGAGTGAGGATGCCAATCCAGTTTGGAAGAGCGCGGTGGGCAACTGGCAGGGCCGCGTGACAAAGGGCAGCGTCACCAGAAAGGTCGAAGCTGGAAACGGGGCTACAAGACCGGTGGCATACCTCGCCGGCGACCCGAACAGCGGATACGACTTCGGCAAGATCATGAAGCCGGACTTCACGATTTGTTCCATCTCCCGTTATGTCGCCGGAGGCAGAATGGGCCGCATTCTTCAATGCGGTCTTCAGCCTAATTTCCTCCATGGCCACCATGGGCAGCGCACAGGTGTGGCTCATTACAACACTTGGGTCACGCGCTGGGACGTTCCGAGCAATACCGATTGGCTGGTGATGTGTGGCAACAATAAGGGGGTTGTCTACGTGGGCAACGACCGGCGCAATATCGCTGTGAACCACGGTCATCCAAACGGCGAAGACTTCCACTTGTACATCAATGAGGGCTTCGCCAATGAAGCCTCGGATTTCGGTGTGATGGAGGTCATCACGTGGAACCGGGCACTCTCGGAAGACGAGATGTGGACAAGCATGGAGTACCTGAACTGGAAGCTCCAGGCTGGGAAGGCTGCACGTAGAAGTTCAGTGCTGCTTGCTGCAGTACAAGCTTGAGCTTAAACTGACACATCCAATTTTGATTGACGCTCTGTAACGGTCCTTCTGATCGTCAGCACATAGCCAGAAGCTTGAACTCAGGCACACCTGGCACATCGGCCATCTGCAGAGTCTTCCATGGTGGCTTGGTTCAAGAGCGAGGATGCCAGTCCAGCTTGGAAGAGCGCAGTGGGCAGCTGGCAGGCCCGCGTCACCAAGGGCAGTGTAACCAGAAGGTTCAATGCAGGCAGTGGGGCTTTAGTACCTGTGGCGTACCTCGACGGCAGCACCAGCGCCGGCTTAGACTTCGGCAAGGTCATGAAGCCGGACTTCACGATTTGTTCCATCACCCGCTATCTTGAGGGAGGCACACGCGGCCGCATTCTTCAAAGTGGTCCTAGTCCCAACTTCCTCCATGGCCACTGGAGTCATCAAACAGGTGTGGCTCATTACCACACATGGGTCACGGGTCATTTAAGTCCTAGCAGTACCGATTGGCTTGTGATGTGTGGCAACAACAAGGGGGTTGTCTTCGTCGGCAAGGATGCGAAGAACATCGCCGTTCGCCACGGTCATCCAAACGGCGAAGACTTCCACTTGTACATCAATGAGGGCTTCGCCAATGAAGCCTCGGATTTCGGTGTAATGGAGGTCATCACGTGGAACCGGGCACTCTCGGAAGACGAGATGTGGACGAGCATGGAGTACCTGAATTGGAAAATCCAGGTTGGAAGGATGAAAAACTGAACGACAGTCCTGTCCATGGCACGTTCAGTAGGAAACCTGCTCCATTCATGGCATGAGCATTTTTCATCGAAAGCCCAACTCTTCCGAACCAAGGCTTTGATTCCATATCAACCAGCTGACAAGCTGTCCATGGTGGCTTGGTTCAAGAGCGAGGACGCCAGTCCAGCTTGGAAGAGCGCAGTGGGCGGCTGGCAGGCTCGTGTCACCAAGGGCAGCATCACCAGGAAGGTCGAGGCCGGAAACGGGGCGACAGAGCCTGTGGGCTACTTGGCCGGCGACAGCAATGCCGGATATGACTTTGGCAAGATCATGAAGCCGGACTTCACAATTTGTTCCATCTCCCGTTATGCCGCCGGAGGCAGAATGGGCCGCATTCTGCAATCTGGTCACCATCCCAATTTCCTCCATGGCCACTGGAGTCATCAAACAGGTGTGGCTTATTACAGCAGCTGGGTCACACCCCATGAAAATCCGAGCAATACCGATTGGCTTGTGATGTGTGGCAACAATAAGGGGGTTGTCTACGTGGGCAACGAACGGCGCAATATCGCTGTGAACCACGGTCATCCAAACGGCGAAGACTTCCACTTGTACATCAATGAGGGCTTCGCCAATGAAGCCTCGGATTTCGGTGTGATGGAGGTCATCACGTGGAACCGGGCACTCTCGGAAGACGAGATGTGGACAAGCATGGAGTACCTGAACTGGAAGCTCGTGACCGGCTCTCAGTGAAGTGGCTCACTGCTTAGGAACAGTGAATGCCTGCTGCCGAAAAAGTGTGTAGCCTCATTGAGAGCTTGCTTTTCTGGACTCAGCTTGAGGTTCCACACAGTCTTTGAAGACTTGAAAGGGAGATTGATTTTTTTGATAGCAGACACTTTCCAGCTCAAAATCCTTTAGCGCCATCGGTGGATGAGCTGAATCTTCCAGGAGCTCTCCCTACTGACATCAATGAAGCTTGGCTCCCTGTGGTCCTTCAAGCTTTCGACCGAGAGTTCAACAGCATGTCAAAGCCCATGATGGAGAACGCCGGTGATCCCAGCGAGGGATTCGGCCAGCTCGCCAAGAACTTGGAGTTTCTTGTGAAGGCCTATGGATTGTCCGAGTGTGAGCGCCGAAACCTTAATGCGGGCCTTGTCCTTGCCAAGTATGAAGGAAAAAACCTTAAACTCTAAAAAACCCTAAACCCTGAACTCTAAAGCCGAAACCGTCCGCCATCGTGGCAGGTGAGGCGAGGCACCACTGCTGCGCGGCAGCACGGGCCAGGACCGAACTCTCGGTGTGTGGCTTTCAGGGTTTAGGGTTTGAGGCTTTAGGGTTGATAGGGTTAGGCTTTTAGGGTCTAGGATTTAGATGCATTGAGGGTTTGAGGCTTTGAGACGCATTTAGGGCTTGGAGTGTTCTGCGTGTTCTGTAGACGGATTTGCCAAGTGCCTCCACGAGGCGCCCCGGCCCCAGCTGCATACGTGCATACACAATCATACACACCAATGCACTCCGCCACATAGAGTTTGCACATACGTTTCAACACACATGCATGTCAACATGCATACATACGCACGTGTACATGCGCACCTGCAAACATGCATGCATGCATACACCAGCTGAATGTCAAAACGTTTAGAAAATCATGTGTTCATGTCCGCTGTTAAGCAAACTGTCATTGGTTTCTTTTTCCTTCGTATTATAGCTTCGTTAGTGCATCAACTCGTTGCTTCATTCGTTTTGTTTTGGTTGGCTCCTTCCTCCTTGACTTTTTCTCTGTCTGTCGTTGTGTCCTTCACTGTTCTGTGTTTATCTTTTCTCTCTCACTCTTTGTGGCTCTCTCCCTTTTCTGCATTACTTCCTGGAAAAACCTCATGCCCAAATTACGAAATGTTTGTGTGCCTCGACACAGAAATGAACATCAAAGACATTATCACGCAAGGGTGTGGGGGGTTTATTGCAGCTTTCCGGTGCCAGGTTCGTGTGGCCTAACTACTCCCTACGCCAGCAAGCAATGCTCTCATTTTATTCAGGTTTTCTCACTCGAAGGTTCAGGCGCAAACAAGACTGGTACCCCAACCTAAGCCCTGAACCCTAAACCTGGAGTCTCCGGACAGAACTTCGATCTCGAGAAATTTGCGCCTGCGCATGCCTGCATGCAGGCCTCGCAGCCAGCAAGCACGCCTGACTGTTTGCCGACGTGCTGATTCCTGGCGAGACGGCGTCGGGTTCCTGGCTCCGGGAGTTAAAGAATACACAGCTTGAGAACCAGAAGCCATCAGCTCACCTTGTAGTTCAGAGTCCCTTCGTTGCGATGTGGTAGGCGATTCCCGATGTCCTTTCTGTTCTCTGGGACGTAAAACGAAGGTTGACACCGCGTTGTTCGAACATGCTTGTTGCACAAGTGCTTCAGCATGAGGAGGTTTTGGTGGACAGCTTCCAGCGAGGGGGTAGCTGTGGCCGAATGGAATCTTAGCGTATCGTTGCCAACATGAGCTGCTTGTAACATGTCAAGCAACTTACCATCGGAAAACATGCTCCTTTGGCGTAAGCGGGTCGATACATTCCTTGAGATCCCAGGCCTGGAGCCCTGCAGCAGGCATGTGGATCCTAGCGCCGAGGCTTCCTGGCTTTGCTGCCACGGGTTTTGGAATCACGAGAAGGCCCTGTGCCCAGCCCGGGCTACAGGGCCCACTAGCCTACTGATTAGTGTAGGAGCTTGGGCATATTCGCGCCGATCGAGATTAACACAGAGGACCATGTGCAGGCATACACGGCACTGCAGAGTTCCGAGCTGTTCTCCAAACAGACCAGTGTTACACGAGCATTCCACCCAATTGTCCCGAGGTTCATTGAGCTCGTGGTGTTCGCCAGCATCTCACGGGGTTCCTTCTTTGTTGTCTCTGCTCTTCTCCTTAGCGGTGGAGCTGCGCCCACTGCGGGTACACCGCAGCCCTGAAGCCCCAAACCGCAACCCCTAAAACTCTCAACCCGACACCCTCCCTAAACCTTAACCCGTACGGTTATCTCAAATTTCATTAAATGCGTGGACAGCGGCTGGAACATTGCGGCCCTGAGAGCAGACCCGGCCAGGGCTCCAGACCACAAGAATAGGCGGGGTTTGTTTAGGTTTAAGTAAATTGGGGTGGTTAGCCCCAAGCGCGGGTTTAAACCCTAGAAAACTCTAGAACCCAGTCAAAGCCCTAAAGCAAGAATGTTTAGGGTTTAGGACTCTAAACCCTAAGCCAGTTGAATTGGAAAAACTCAAGGATCACCAACAGCAAGATCGGTGTGGATGAGTTCCGGCGTCCCGGCATGGCTTGACGGACTCCTCTTTGGATGATTTTGGGTCTTGGGTGTTTATGAAGACCCTGGAGCTGTGCCTGCGAGAGCGAGTGTGCGAGTCGAAATAAAGGAGATCCAGTAATCGGAGGTTGACATGAATTCTTTAGAGCTTGGGTTGGGGATGGTTGGGGGGATGTTGAGTCCAACCTAGAGTGCAAGAAGAATGACCGTGGTTTGTGCAGTAATCTGGACTTGTTCGCCTTATGTTCCCGTAGACGTCCGGAGCCTTGTGCCGCTCGAACCTTTCAAAACGTTGTGTTCATAAACGTCCCGGGCTTCGAAACGGCTGCCAGGGGTTCCCGAGGCTTGGAGTCAAAGGTATGCCAGAACTGAAACTGGCGTAAGCAAGGGATCGTATCCTAAACTCGTAGCAGGAAGGATCCTCATTCCAAGGACGCAAATGGAAGCGGAATCGTCACAAGGGCGAAAGCCGTGGCGGCAGAGGCCTGCGGCTGGTGTGCACTTGGATAAGACGGGCTCTCAAAGCCTGAGGTAGCGTATAGCCGAAATGTACCGTAAGAATGGGTTTGCCAGTTTGGTTTAGACTGCGCAGGGGGGAAGTTGGGAGGCGTGTGCCAAACAAACGTCTGCTTCGGGTCTCGCTTCGGAGTTCCTTCTTTGTTGGCGTCAGTCAGTTAGAGCTCTCTCCGGCAAATCATCCCGCATGTGCCATTGACCTCGAAGCTGGAGTATGTGTAGTTTCACTGATTGGAGAGCTATGCCACCGATTGGGCTTCGCATGAGTCTGGCCAGACACTGCACTTGACAAGAACTGCAAGACACCACTTTGAAGCGCTTCTTTCGCAATGTTCGTATTCTGGACTTTCAGACTTGCTGTGCAACACTTGTTGCACTTTCCAATAGTGATAGGTTTCTTCATCATTCTCACCATCGCGGGATCCCAAATGCCACCTCAAAGACTCCGTGAATCCCCGGATCTACAGAATCCTACCACCCCGACCCACAGCGCAGGAAGAGCTGGCAGTCATGGAGGAGTTGCACCGCGCTAAGTGCTGGCGTGCGGGACCAAGCACCAGTGCGGTCAAGGTCCCGCAAAAGTTTCGGACTGTGCAGACTGTTACGGAGTCTTTGTTTGCTGCTGATGTGGTGCATGGATGATTGGCTGTAATTAATGGCGGGATGAAGTGGTTGGAGACTTTGTTGACGGACTGTTTCTGCCGAGCTTGTTGGTGAATCGTGTGTTGCCTGCTTGGTATGTCGGAGCGGGTCGGTGGGCTGGTGGGCTTCTGTGCGCTGGCACTTGTGGTGAAGAGGATTGTGGCGCCGGACACTCTCAGTTAACCACTCGTCCTCTCATCATCCGGCACGAAAGGCAGCTCAGCTGGCCCCGTGTCGGTAACCACTCCGAATACTGGATTGTGGGAGATGGGTGGGGCTGGACCTCGCGGTTGGCTGTGCAGGAGGGCTCATCCAAAGACCCGGTGATGCTAGTGTGGACCTCTTTCTTGGCAGCGCCCTTTGGGGAAGCAATTCCATGGCCGACCCTCCTGGGAGAGCCCTCTGGTTTGGCTTCCATGGCCCGTCCATGATCGAGAGCGCCGAGAGGCCGGACACACGACCCGGAGCCGGCGAGGAAGAGTGAGACTCACGGCGAGTGAGCTTGGTCTACCCTTCTGGAGTGTTTTGGGTTGCTTTCTTCCGAGCCTGCGCCGGTCACGGAGGGTGGTCGGGAGGGTGGTGTGTCGGGCAGGGCTTCGTCGTGAATGTTCTTCTGCTGACTTAGTTCGTTGTTAGTTTGTTAAGTTTATGTTGATGTTGGTTGTTGTTTGCGGTCGTTATGTTTGGTGGTGGTGGTGGTGGTGGTGGTGGTGGTGGTGGTGGTGGTGGTGGTGGTGGTGGTGGTGGTGGTGGTGGTGGTGGTGGTGGTGGTGGTGGTGGTGGTGGTGGTGGTGGTGCCGGAGTTGGTGCCGGAGTTGGTGCCGGAGTTGGTGCCGGAGTTGGTGCCGGAGTTGGTGCCGGAGTTGGTGCCGGAGTTGGTGTCGGTGTTGGTGTTGGTGTTGGTGTTGTTGTTGTTGTTGCTCTTCTTCTTGTTCTTGTTGTTATTGTCGTTTAGATCGGGGTTCTGGCGTGTGGGTTCTTTTTGTTGTTATTGCTGTTGGAGTTGTGGTGTTGTTTGTTATGCCTCTTGTTGCTTGTTGGGCTTCTTCTTTGTGGTTTAGGTTTTATGTTCAGGGTTTAGGGATTCGCGGCTTAGGGTTT
>CAJNDT010001325.1:0-12500 GCA_905221615.1 Symbiodinium sp. CCMP2592
AGAAGCTTTGTGCTGAAGGTAATTGCTAGCTGCTCCAACGAACCGTAAGTAGTGATTGATGTTGACAATTGGAGGGCGCGTGGTACGCTTCCCTGCCGCAATGATAGGGTCAACGTACGTGATCTTGAGCTGTCGCTGCAAGTCAGTGCGAATTGCTGCTCCGTCTCCAACCTCACTCATCGGAAAGGACATGTTCTCGATGAGGATCGCCTGGAGAGACAGATGGTAATGCAATGTGACGGTTGCAAGCTGCTCTTCAGTCAAGCCATCCAATGTCGCATTCACAGATTCCAACGATCCTGTTGTGACTTGGAAGTTGTAGTTGGCACCTGTGGTGATCGACGGGCTCACAATGTAGATCTCGCTCCATCCATGCATGCCGAGGTTCTCTCTCACCGTGTGCGTTGATCCCCTGGTCCTTGCAACCATGTCAAAGTCCTGAACGAGGATTGTGCACTGAGAGCGCATAGTCGCGGCATCGGGTTTGCCACCCATACCCAAACTATTGCGAAATCCATTCAGCGTGTTCATGGTGTTGATCCTTGCTTCTTCCGGAATTTCATCGTTGTCGACAAGATCGCTGTCTGCCTCGATCATCACTGCCGAGGTAAGCATTGGAGGAGAAAGAAGATGCACGCATGATACCAATGCCAATGCATGGTACAGCCGTGAATACATTCGTAACCACACCTTTGTACTCAGCTTCACGTAGACCTTCAGGTTGAGACCCTTGTCATCATTTTGAGAGACGGAACGGATCCTTGCCAAATAGTTCACCAGTCTTCTGACGTAATGCTGAATCGGTGTGGTCCCCACGTCGTGGTTGGCCACAAACTTTGGCGTCTCATCAATGGTAGGTGGGTACTCATCTTGATCACGGGTCGTCGTCAGCAAGATTGAGCGACAGCCCTTCTCATCGATGTTGACATAATGGTACCAACTTTCCTGAGCGCCAGCGGGGATTGGAGCTTCCTCCCATGTCGGTTGCGATGGTTCCTCTTCCGGTTGCGAAGGCGGTTGTTGTGGAGGAGGTGCCGCAGAAGATGACGACGCCGATGCCGTTGCCTCGTCCGTCCTTGCCCTCTTTGGTCCGTGGCTAGGGGTGGCTCGAGGTCCGGCAGCGGATCCTTGCGATTGTTCCGGCGTTCTTCCATGCTCAGGGTGCACGATTCCTTCCGGTTCGAGGTTGCTTGCCGTAGGCATCGCAACTCTCCCCGTTGAGTATACCCAGCTAGGATGCCGTTGAAGGTTGGGCGGAAATAGGCCATCATCTTGCATAAGCGGATTTGGTGCCCTCATCTGTTGGAATTCCGCTTCCCATATGCCCAATGTGGCGCGTTTGGTAGAGCAGTCGACCACGTACCCAGATTCAACTCCGCATTGATTCCAGGTGTAGCCACGGAACGCATCCGGCAATTGGAAACCGTTCTTGTCCTGAGCTGCACATACTGCATCCACATGGTGCTTGAGGAAAGCATACGTGGTGTAGTCGGAATCAGGGAGCACGTCGTTAGACCACCTGTAATGCGGGAGTCCAGTTTGTGGATCGACCCATGATACGTAGGAGTGAAGCACGTGGAGACAGACACTGAACGCCTGGAGTGAGTTCATCGCAAAGGCGAGCGGATGTCCCATGCCTTGAGGCAATGTGCGCATCATCAAAGCCAGCTGGTGAACGTTGATTGGCGTAGCGCCATCGTTGCTCGCTGCGCATTCCTGGTTGTAGGTCCGAAGTCCATACCCAGTGTGCTTTGCGAACATGTACATCAGCTTGCACACCCTACATAACGTAGGCTCTCCCAACAAGTCGGATTGGTCAGGTGCTCTGCCTGACATGGGCAACTTGTGGTAGTAGTCCTGATTCACCGTATACCATTGTTGAATTCTCGTGTCTGTCACGGTCTGGTAGGGCGTCTCCACGGAGTTGATGAGAACGGCGAGATTGTAGTACACGTCCGCGCTGACGATGTTCCTGGTCGCAGTGTTCAAGTCGAACCGAACTTGTTTTCTTTCTTGTTCCAGTTCAACCACAGCCAACTTTGCATCATCGCGGATCACTTCCTCGTCCACCATAAATCTTGTGATGGCATGAACTTCCCTTCGTAGTCAGCAACAATGTGTTTGAGACCTCCACCAAACTTGATGACCATGGCGAGTATCTCCCCATAGGGCTTGTCCATGTACTCCTCCGGGGCAGCAAATATGCAAGCCTTGAGGATTTCTCGGACTCGAATGGAAAGATCCCCTCCTGGCGACAGATTTGCACACGTGAACAGCAAGACCAACGGAGGTGCTTTGAAAGCTGCCCATGTGCGAATGAGATCATTGTCGACCACTTTGTCTTTCGTAATCTTTGGCGGGAGCGAAACGCTCTGCGACGAGTCCCCTGAATACATCTCCAGGAACTTGTGGAACTTCAGAAACGTCCGCAGCATCCCACCAGATGGGAAAACTTCTTCGTGGTCCACTCCTTCGAAGGCCAGCTCGTAGGCATTGTAGCTTTCAGCCATGGCTCGGGGTTCGGTCCTTCCTCCGTAGGAGAGAAGTCCCTACACCCTACTCGACTTCACGGTTCCGGGTTCTCCGTAAGAGGCACCCTTCCCCGATCCGTCCGGTCAGACCTTAGTTGTTCCTTAGTTGGGTCTGTCTAATAGCCCCTTCATCAGCGTCTACACACTGATGTTGCTGCCATGCAATGTCCTCAGATTCATGTGCATCGTGACTGACACTGACATGAGCTCGAACAAGGCTGCGAACATTCCTCGCAATCGACCGCCATGAAACATCAATGCGCTGCGACAAACTGCTCTTCGATTCATGGTCCAAGCAATCATCCAGTCTCACCATCAAACGCTCCGCTTCAGGCATGTTAGAGAACATGATCCTGCGTCCACCACCATCGCCACCAGCACCAACATGGTCATCAATCTTAACCTTCGTCACCTTGCCACTTGAAACAAGAGCATGCAACTCTGGCCAAGACCAACATGAACATGAAGAAGGCATGTCAAGCGAAAAATAGACGTCGGAAAATTCCGCACACTTCTTCAGCAGGCGTTTGAGAGATTTCAAGACACTTCTGAAAACCTTGTACTTCCCACCGGAACGTTTCTCACCCCCCACGCAAGCCCCTTCACTACTTCCAGGACCAGCACCTGATCGCAAAAGCGATGCCACGAATAGCACAGGTGTGCGCAGGTCATTCCGGCACGCATCCTTCATTGCACCGATAAGGCTGTCCTCATCGGCCTTAGAGCCAATCAGCTCCTTGCAAGTTATGCGAGCGCATCCCTTAGTGAACTTAGGCACGGCGTAGCCATTGCCCAAGCCACATAGGTCAACAATCATGCGGTCAGGCTTTCGTCCACCAGCCTTCGACGGCATGGCTACCAATCTCCCATCGCCCGTTGCCTGAAATTTCAAGGCTTTAAGCAATCTCCTGGAGATTTGGCTAGTCAACTCGCATTTATCAGATCGATCCTTAGCGTCCGAATCGGTCATGTGCAAATGTTTGGACGAGCACACGTCAGACGACTTAGGATGCAACGCGACGTTTGCGGCAATGTACTCCCATTCATCCTTGCAGTAGCCGAGCTCAACGGCGGTTCCGGGAGATACAGGATCCCGAAAGGTATAACGTTGCCCGTGAGTGCATCCTTGGATCTTGATGCTCTTCCACATGGCATCTTCCTGAAGTCCCTTGTACTGCTTGGTTTCCTGGACTGGTACTCGAGGAGGTACTTCGATGATGATTTGGAACCCCCATGATGCCGCTCTGCGCGCAATTCTTTGGACGACCTCCCCCCATGGGTAGTCTGTCCGCAATTTGGCCCTTTCAGGGTTGTCAGCGATTTTCCGACTCAGCCACGAATTCTTGCCCAACACCCCTGCACCAATGAAGATCACGGAGTTAGGGTTGTTTTCCTTGCTTCCACCACATCGAAGAGGTAGGCGCACATGGCGTCGTCAACTTCTCGCCCCATACTCAGAACATTTACTTGCAGCCCAGGGTCGTAGTGAGAATCGGGAGCATGCTGGGCGATGCAATCCTTGCCTGGAGCATACTCATTCCACCAGTTCTCCTCATCGACCCCTACCAATGTCCACACCGTCACTGCCTTTGGAGCATCTTTGATAGTGATACGGTACTTCCACCGGCTGTAAGGATTCTTGTAAGTATGGACCAACCTTCCATCGTGGTCGAGGAATTGGATCACCAGGCCCTCCTTGGGTTTGTTTTCGGCGAAATTGACCACGTGAGGCACAATTGCTCCATCATATCCTTGATATTCCCTTTTCTGTTCAGCCGCATCATGCCATACATCCTCGTACACTGACGACCATTGGTCATAACCGAATTGAGAGGCTTGACTTTTGGACTGGCCGTTGAAACAAAGAGGCAATGTAAAGCCCTGGTACCCCCCATGGATGGCACGCGCCAGTGTGACAACCACCGCTCGCCATTTGGCGGGCAGGGCGCGCACATAAGACTGTCCCAAAGGCGGTTCAGGAGGAGGCAAAAACGGCGGCGCAAGGACGTCCGCAATAGCGGCGGGGCGCAAATGCCCCCGGACCGGATGGTACTGAAACACAGCACGCTCCACATAGCGGTCGAACTTGCCCGGTTGATCAAGGATAGCAGCACGATCCTCCATCTGGTGCCACTGCCCTTCGCGAAGAATCCAAGTCGACCGAAGGTAACGACCAGGCGGCAACGCGGAAGGCGGCCCCCGCAACATGCGCGGGAACTTGACAACCAGGATGGGGTCCACACTGTCATGTTCTTGCAAGCCTTCCTTACTCGACAATCCAGCGCGATACAACACCTGAGGGAGGATCGGCGTCTGCGTGTAAGGAAAACAAGGCACCTCGCTCTTGAACGAGTAATGCTGTTGCCCCTTCTCATCCGTGCTTTGGGTATGAGTAGGGCGCATCAGATCCATAATCTCTTGGGAACCAATGAGAGCCGGCGGAAAAATGTTGATGAGCTGACACGCGTGTGTCCAGGACACAGAATCCTTGAACGACTTGGTGTGTATGTCCGCGGACATCTTGGCAGTGACCTCATAGGCAAGAGAAACGTAACCTTCCTGAAAGATAGAATGCATCCAACCAATGCAGATGCCGTGGGTACGTTCCAAGTGACGCATAGTCGGATTCTTGCCCGTGCGAATCACCCCGATCATGGTCTGGTTGTCGTCGTAAAAGACGAAGTTGGGGTCTTGCCCCCCAAGCTGCTGCCACAACGTGATAGCAGGCAATCCAAGACGTGACATGGCAAAGTCGGCCGCGACAATCTCGGCCTCAGGTGTGGAATGACTCAAGCACCCCTGCCTTTTGCTAAGTCCCGCCAAGGGAAATCTTGTATGAGAACCTTGAATGTGCAAATGAGCACCGGAGGTAGATTTCAAACTTTCTCCACAACCTGCATAGTCCGCATCTGCAAACAGCCCGATGGACGAGTCCTCCAAGGAGTTCCCGACCCATCCAATCATCATGTGATGTTTGGACTGGTGCACATAGGCCATGAGATGATGAAGAAGAGCATCCTCCTTCTTGGTCCATTTCGTGATCTTGCGTGCGAGATTGTTGATACTGCGCAGAAGATCGAAGCGGCAAATGCGCGCGGCATAAAGCAATTTCATGAGAATGCTTGCTGCCTGCGGAGCAAGTGCGCCGCGATTAGCCTCGTTGATCTCCTCTTCCTCTGGCGCCTTGGGAATAGGTGGAGGCGGAACAAGCCGACCGTCCTTATCAACAGGCATGGTGTGTCCACACCACGTGCATCGATGGCTTTTACCTGACTGTGCCGGAGCGCGAGCTGGGTGATTCTTAGTCTCCTCAGCCGGACTCGGCGATGGTACCGTCTTGAATTTTGTCGGATCGAACCCAGTCACGTCGCAGTACTTCTTGACTGTCATGTCCAGGTACGTCTCCATGTCGTAGGTAACGGTCTGCACCTTCGTTTTGTCATGCAGCGTTGCCTCGCCCTTGGAGATGCGACAACCCAGATACAAACCTAGTGGCGTCTCTTCTTCCAATCGGAGTTCTTGGCGCAGCATGTCCCAGCCCTTGGGTAGATTCTCTTTGGGTCCTGCCATCTTGAGATCATCCACGTAGATGACAAGTAAGAGCTTCATTTGCGGGTGGAAATACAATGATGGCCATTCGTCGCCAATCGGCTTGAATCCTACTTTCTGTACCGCGGTGTGGCAATGTTGTTCCCACATGGTTCCTGCGTCAGGATGTCCATACAGAGCTTTGATCAGGCGACACACAGGTCTGCGGAATTTATGCCGTTTCGCAGATGGATGCCAGGCTTCATCAGGCAGTTCAACCCAACATGGAGTTCCCGATAATCTCGCCTGAATGTATGCTTGGATAGCATCCGCCATCTGGACATCGTTGCCAGGAAGGCATCCGTAATAATCTGCCCACCGTGAGGCGTCAAACGTAGCCGGGGAATTCCCCAAATCCTGAAACAATGCGGCTTCCATGTTCTGGTCTTTGACCTGATCACCGAGTAGTACACCTCGCCCTTTGAACTTCCTGGCAGGATCGTCCTCTTTGAGCTGATAGTTCTTCTCGTATATCAGTCCATGTACTCGCGCCATATGTACTTTCTCACCTTTCTTCTTTGCCTCAGCGACGACGTCGTCATATTCACGCGTAGTTGAGAAATCAAACACCTCTTGGTCCCACAATCCCTTCCATTCTTTCATGAAAGCTTCCATGGCCTTGGGGTTGTTGACCATCTCCTTGCGTGTGACGGGTCGAGTGACCATGGCATTGAAGCATGATCCTCCTGCCTGATTCTTTTCCCGATGTACGTTTCTGTGAGAAGTCGTACACGGCATAGACGGAATCCAATTGTCATCCATGACCATGTGTGCCGGAACAGCCGGCACGACGTCCGCCAAGAATTGTTCTTGTGTGTATTGATCCACATAGGATTGTACCCAGGACCATCCATCGTCGTCATCAATGGGCACGTTGAGTTGCAGATCGATTTCTTCACATGGAACAATCTTGGGAAAGATCATGTTGTCCAAAATCTTGGTGACTATCTTCTTCCCTATCACAGCCTTCTTCCGGTCTTTCTTGGCAACTCGAGCTTTGTCTCGCTTTTCTTTCTTGTACGCTGCCTTCTTCTCCGCTTCGCTCATTTTCTTCCATGCTTCCGGAGAATAGGAATGGATAGGTCGCCGTGTAGGAAGTGTTCGTCGACCGTCACTTCGGATCTTGTACGGAACTCCCCTTTTGTCGATCTTGCAGGCTTCACCATCATCGGTGAGATATACAATGCCGTCCCCTTTCTTCCCCGTACTCCAATGTTCAATCTCCTCGGGAGCCAACTTCTTTTCTTTCAAGATCTTGATAATCTCTCCAGGTTCTTCGATGTCTCCTTCGGGGATGAGTCTACCGGTTGGACCGACTTCGCGGGGCGATCGTCGATCTTTTCCAGTGATCTTCGGTTCAGAATGAGGCGGTGCTGCACGTAGACCTAGCTCTTCGTCTAGTTCTTCGAGTCTTTTGTCTCCTATAGCATCAATAGCTTCATGTTCTGCTGACTTGAAGACTTCGCCCGACGGTTCCGTCTCTATGTCAGATGGATCTATGTCCTGTAGGTCAGGATCTTCTCCGGGATCCGGTGGAGGAAGAAGACCATCTTGATCATCATCATCCCCGTTGCCACCATTTCCTCCAGGCGGACCGTCATCCCCGTCATCGACGTCTTTTATCTCCTTGCCAGCAAGGTCAACGTTGCCCCTTAGTCCCTCAATGGTTGAGTTCATCCTCTCGTACTCGGCTTTCAGGGGAAACGTTATCTCCTCTGGGAAGTAGATAACTTCTGTCTTGTACGGTCTCATCAACTTTCTGGGAACAGATGCGTCCATTGACAAGTTCGCATTGGCAAATTCCTTCATGTCCCACACGCGATACTTCTTGGACCATCCTTGACCAGCAGTGATGATGTATCCGGCGAAAATGCCTGGGATCCCCTTTGGATCGAACTTGTTGCCATATGTCTTCGGCCTTGTATCCGTAGGCTTGAAGAAGACTTTGGCCCCAAAGGGTATGGCTTTTCCCTCGAAGTCCTTTCCAGTCATACGTTTCCATGCTGAATCACCATCGCCCTCCACGTCTTCGATGTTGAGGTTCTGCATCACGCAATTCAGCGCAAAAGACCAGTATTGGGCGGGTAATCCGGCGTGTAGCATGGATGCTGCGACTGTGTTGATCACTTCTTGATTTGATCGTTCAGCGAGTGAATTGTTACTGGGTTTCCCTGGAAGGGAATGATCTATCACGATCTTCAACTGCGCCATAGCTGAATCGAACTCTGGTGCTTCATCACTATACGCCATATGAATCTTGCGTCTTCCCATTAGGCGTCTGATGGCCATGACGACCTCGTCAGTGCTCCTTGAAGCCGTGGGAATCGCTGCGATCATTTTGGTGGCGATGTCTCTGATGACTAGAACTTCACGTGCTCCATCATCGAGTCCGATACCTGCTTCGGCGGCCTTGCGCATATCGAGGAAGTCGAACGTCACAAGATCTCCCCAGTGTTTGATCACACGTTGAAACGCACCTCGTTGTGTCCGCAAGTGCTTCATCTTCGCGCGTATGCACGATTCGCAATATGGATTGCGGTAGCGATGAGTACACAGATGTGCCAACGTCTTGGCTTCGGCTTTCAGTGTTCCGACTCTGGCCTTGCGGCTCGGCGCACCGTCGCCTTCCACATCAACGATCACCTCATCGTCACCATCCAATGGAATTTCACCCACTCCTTTTCCTTCGTCGTCGTCCGGAGGTCGTCCGGCCTCGGACTCTGGCACTTCTTCTATAGGAGGTTCTTGGGGTTCAGGATCAGGAGGTCGTTCATGATCGTCACCTTCTTCTTCTGCTTCAATCTCGCTCGGTGCAGCTTCAGCGGCAGCTGCGACACTGACGTCAACATCACCGGCGGTTAGCACACTCTTGAAGATTTCGGTGATCGCTTTGGCCTCCGGATCATCATGAACAAGTGACTTGGAACTCCCGGCGCGAATGTACGGGATGTCACCGTTCACGAACAGGGATATCCTCTTGCCCTGCGGGTTGATCATGAATGGTTCCCTTCCGGGTGGCCACACAAACCCGTAGTTGAAGTTCATGCATCTCTTGCCTATGGAAAGCACCGATGGTGTGTCGTCCAACACGTAAGCGTTGATCGGTTCCTCGAACGACTCAGTCTGGAAGTTCGACACGAGATCGGTATCGGTGATTCCATTTGCTGTCTGAAATGATATGGGCTCTGGAGTCACGAGTGTCTCGAGACTATGCTTCTCGATCTTCTTCTGAGATATGAGGTCGTGGCCACACCCAGTGTCCATGAGAAACTTGATCTTCTTCTTGAGGATGACTGGTTGAACCATGCATTTACATACACCTTGATTGATGATCCGTTTGCTGTGCGCAGCATCGAGTTCACGCTCAACGATGGAATCCTCACCGTCGTAGAAGGAGACTTCCTCCACCCGAGACGTTCCTGGGATTCGCACGAATGAAACTCGATCTCCACATTGATCATCATCGTCGTCAACCATGTCTCTCATAATCTGTGCCCTCAATCTCGCTTTGTGCTTGGCGAATTCCAAATTCACGGCGCGATCCTCATCGTTGACAAGCGCTTCCATGTCGACGTACTTCACCTTCCGCTCTTTGTCCTTCTTCGATCTTCTAGGACACGAAGAAATGAACTTCACGTCATCGGCGAATGTCACATTACGCTTGATCTCTTTTCGGGTCGACGTAGTCGGTCCCGAGGATTCGTCATCTGTTGAACAATCCGAATCAGCGTCGCTGTCAACGGACGGACAATCTGACTCCTCCTCATCTTGTCTTGAAGATCGCTTCCATATTGCCGGGGGCTGATGGATTCCACCTTCGGCACAATCTGATGGCGGGTGCCGCAGGGAGCGCCTTGGCCTTGGCATTCGGCTTCGCTGGAGCTGCCTTTGCTTCGGATTTGGCTTTAGCTTTTGCCTTTGGTTCCGGAGCTGGGGTAGCTGCTGCCTCATGCTTGAAAGGACAATTCTCTCTTGAGCACGAGCCTGTGTTCTTGAACGAGTAGCATATCCTGTTTCCTCCTCCTCCAGATGGACTTGGAGTTCTCGTCCTCGGCGTAAAGGGTCGCTCTGGAGTCTTCTTCGAGTGACTGAATGGGCACTTGTCACCATTTCGACACCCTGCATCTGTGAAATGGAACTTGCAGCGGATTTGCTTCTTGCTCTTGTCGCCTCTGTTGTCCGCTGACTCACTCCTCGTCTTCTTCTTGGGCTTTGGCTTGGTCTTCGCATGACTCTTCGCTTTGCTTTGAGGTAGTACAGGTGTTGCTTTATCCGGCTTGGTCGGCGAAGCCTTGACCTTTGCGGATGGAGCTGCGTTAGGCGTTGGTTTCTCAGGTACCTTGGCCGGTGCAGCAAGCAAATCCTTGCCCTCAAGCATCTGGCGCAAGCCAATTTGGGTCTGAGTGAGATTTGATTGTTCTCGTCTCCGCATGATGGTACGGTCAATGATCTTCATCAGATTGTCGTACGATCGGTCTTCATGATTGTAGGGCAAGTGTTCGTAGTGCATGCCCAACTCCATCTTCATTGCGGGCGAGTCCTTGATCTTGCTATACAAGCAATCACGGAGAGCTGTTTTGGATGGTATGTCTTCTGGCCTCATCCGTCCCAGAACTTCCAACCACGTCTGCTTGAACGTATGAAGCTTGTTGTCGCCTTGGTACTGGAGCTTCACCAGATACTCGAGAGTGATGATCATGTCGAGACGATCATGCGTTCGAAAGCTTTCATACATCATCGCAATGATTTGTCGTCCTTTGATGATCTTCCCTTCGGGCCTGCTGATGTAATCGTTGGCCTTCCGGTTCACCTCCAGGTACAGGTCAGCAGATTTGTCACCACCAGCGCGTAGCATTGCGACCATTGCGATCCCCAATTTGACGTCTACGCTCTTGAACTTCTTGTGTCCTGAATCGTTCAGTGCTTCGACATCAGGGAATGGGTTGAATGCTGGTGCCAGCCATAACATCCAGTCCTCATGATTTGGATCGGCTGATGCTCCTAAGACATTCGCCGTGCATACGGATCGCCAGTTGTTGAGGTGAGTGAGAGTAGGCCATGGAGGAACGGTCACTTTATCGGCCTCCCTCCTGGAGATTCTCACCTCAGTGACTTCAGGATCTGCGTCTCCATCAGGATCACGCGCATGAGAGCCAGGATCCGATTCAGGTTTGCCTCCACCGCTTCTCTTCTTATCATCATCATCGTCAGGCGGGTCTGGAGGATCATACCCCGTGCCGGTTCCTTCATCATGCTCTCCATCTTCATTCTCGTCGCCAGCTTCGTCACCGTCATCGTCTCCATTATCCTCCTGAATCGTTTCAGCGAATAATCTCCACTCATCACGATCAGCTCTGAGACGTTGTTCGGCTTTCTGGGCCTTGAGTACTTCGCTTCGCAGATCGGCAATCTTCTCCTCGTACCGTTCCGCGACCTCTTTCTCGATCTGACGTCTCCTTGCTTCATGAATGGAATCGTCATAGGCAATAGGGGGACCGATGAGGTCGTTGCCCTTCGTAGATGCGGTGATACCGTCGACACCAACAGGTCTTGAGGAGCTGGCAGATGCTGTGGACTTCGATCCCAACATCCCGCGATCCTCCAAGAGTTCGCGTAGCTGTCGATCACGCACGGCTGCCGCATCACTTTTCCCATGAAATCCGCTTGGTATGCCGAACAAAGTGGCTGCACTAGGCGTGGAACGCGCAAGTGCTGGGCTGCTAATACCTGGCACGTAGTGCTCGGGCATTGCATCCGCCACGATTGGCATTGAACTGCGGCCAGTGAAGAAGTTTCCACCGGTGAATGGAATTCCATCCATCACAAGGTTCTTGTCCTTGTCCGATTCCGAGAATGCGAACTTCTCTTTGGCGACTGGACTAACTTGACTTGGGGACCGTATTTCAGGGGATCGTACCTCACCTCCTACGGAAAATGCAGGCACTACTTCCTTTCCTACGTGCTCCCAGCCAGACTCAGTAGTCCTCGAAGACATGGGCATGCTCGAAGGCCGCGTCGCTCCTCCATAGTTGGAGTTCCGCGCTGCCTCCAATTCGCTGCGTGTCCTCGCTTGAAGATCTTCTTGTGCTTTGAGCGTTTTCCTGAGTTCACTCAGCTCGTCGTGCAAGGTAGGCAATGATCGCCTTGCATGATCTTCATTCTGATGAAGTCGGTCCTCTGCATCTTGCATCCTCTTCACAGCCATTTTGCGGTACTCTTCTTCTTCGCCAAGACGTTCGCGAAGCCGAAATCGTTCTTGATCAATGGCTGCGCTGTTTCCAGCTAGCCCTTGGATCTCGTTCACGGCCCGCAACTCCTGGTTCTTGACCAAGTGGAATCGTTCCTGCATTGCTTGTAAGGCTTGTTCCGAACTTGCTGTGT
>CAJNDT010001325.1:20000-64844 GCA_905221615.1 Symbiodinium sp. CCMP2592
TGACAACCCTGTGTCCAAGGGCCTTCCCATCACGCTCCTGTTACCGAACTCCTTTCTGCATTGGATATTTTGAATACAGCAGGGGGCGGGAGCATGGACTGCTGGACTCCCGCTAACAAAGACGCCAGCTTTCCATGGTGATGTGTTCCGGGACGCCGGAACATGTACCTGCAGTTTGTGACATCGTATAACATCCTTGCTGTACATTGGTTCTCCTGGATATAACAATTTCCTTCTGTTGCGCTTCACTGGACATGGCGTGGGGCTATAAGCCGAGGACCCCGTTCAGAACGCCTTCGGAGTGTTTGCAGGTAGTCAGGCCGTGTTGTGGTTTAGGCAGGTGGCAGGTTCAGGCAGGGTTACTTCTTGCCGTACTCCTTCGACATTCTTGCCCATGTGCTGAAATGTCAAAAGTCTCTGATGTGTGGTCACTTGAGACCTGGGCATCAGTTGGTTCGTCGCCTAAAGAAAACCTCACCTGACATTCCGTGTGTAGTCCTCCGGGATGGTGGTGTATGCCTCGGTGCTGCACTCAGATCCTCCAAGTTCGGAGGCGCCAAATTCAGTGTCAGCGCGCAGGTTAGTCCAATGAACAGATCTTTAAAGCCTAACGGCGCTACCGCCTCTCACGGCACCCACAAAATCGGCTTCATGCCAACCAATCCGCGATTGCAGCCAAAGCAGCTCCATGCAACCACACCCAAGGACTATATCAGGCGGGTACTAGGTTTTCTCGGTGTAACTTTCTAGTTGTTTTGCGTTTTTTGGCAAAATCTGTTAGAGTAAGTGTGGTTCTTTTCTTTTCTTGCTTTCCTATAGTAGACTGCGGTAGGGTAGGTGCGGTCTTTTGCAGTGCTGACTGGCTTGTTGCTGGGCGGTGGCACCCTCAGTCATCGACAACGGCTACGCTATAGCAGCTGTAACCGGGGCTTACAGGCCTCCCGCTACCCAGCCCCTGATCATTATGAAGTCCAGTACCGTGTTCAACTAAACCTTGGGCACTCAACTACCCGGCAGCTGCAGAGTTCAATCGTCGGTCACCGCTTTGACCACAATTTCGGGGGCCTCCAGTTACCCAGCAGCCTGCGGGTGTGGCATTTGGCGCGGAGATCCGCCAGAACTTGGAGGGCATCTGCTTGTAGGGTTTAGGATTTTGGGTTCAGGTAGAGTTTCATGTTTGTTTGCGGGCCTCCGCCTATCCGGCTGCTTTCTGAGCTTGACACTCGCTGTCACCGGCGCTTGGACGGCATCCACCTACCTAGCAGCCTCCTGAGCTTGACAGTCTGCGGCACCGACGGCATCCACCTACCCAGCAGCCTGCCGAGTTTGGCATTTGGCGGCACCGTCGCCTAACGCTTGCACGGCATCCACCTACCCAGCAGCCGCGGATTTTGGCCTTTGAATTTGGCATTTGGCGGCACCTTGGACCAGCGCGTGGAGGCCATCCACCTACCCAGCCGCCAGCTGGGCGTCGCATTCGGCGGCACGTGCGACTAGTGCTTGGAAGGCATCCGCCTACCCAGCAGCCGCTGAGCTTGACATTTGGCGGCACCTTCGCTTGGACAGCATCCCTCAACCCAGCAGCCTACTAAGCTTGACTTTTGGCGACACCTTCGACCGGCGCTTGGATGGCATCCGTCTGCCCAACAGCCTACTGAGCTGAGCTT
This sequence comes from Symbiodinium sp. CCMP2592, assembly GCA_905221615.1. Taxonomy (NCBI): domain Eukaryota; class Dinophyceae; order Suessiales; family Symbiodiniaceae; genus Symbiodinium; species Symbiodinium sp. CCMP2592. Next base: position 21,668 of record CAJNDT010001325.1, read on the forward strand.
CGCATTCGGCGGAGCACTTGGACGGCATCCACCTACCTAACAGCCGCTGAGCGTGGCATGTGTCGGCACCTCGACTGGCGCTTGCACGGCATCCACCTACCCAGCGGCGTGCTGAGCTTGTGACTTTCGACTGCACCTTCGACCAGGCGTTTTGACGGCATCCACCTACCCACAGCCTACTGAACTGGACGTCACTTTCGACCAGCGCGTGGATGGCATCTACCTACCCAGCAGCCTCCCAAGCTTGGCATTCGGCGGCACCTTCTACCAGCGCGTTGACGACATCCGCCTACCCAGCAGCCTGCTGAGCTTGGCATTTGACCGCACCTTCGACCAGCGCTTGGACGGCATCCACCCTGGACGGCATCCATGGCACCTTTGACCAGCGCATGGACGACACCCACTCACCCAGCAGCCTGCTGAGCATCCTTGTCAAGCACCAGTACCACATCGACCTCGTCTACATCAATACCCTGGTCAAATACATCCTCATCATCGTTCCGGAGCTCGACTAAGCCTGCCGCAGCTCTTTTTATCGCAGCTGTTTACCTCAGCCGCTTCCGCAGCCATTTGTGGAATGTTCAACTAGAGTTTGGAGGGCGTCCACTTACTCAGCAGCCTGCAGACTTTAACACTTGGAGTCTGGTTCAATCTGAAATTGGATGGCACCCAACTACCAGCAGCCTGCAGACTTTGCATTGGGTACGGAGTTCCTTCTGCGCGCAAAGCATCCACTTACCCAGCAGCCTGCCGAGCCTGGCATGTGGCGGCACCTTCGACTAGCGCTTGGACGGCATCCACCTACCCAGCAGCCTGCTGCATGGGCTTGGCATTTGGCGGCCCTTTCGACCAGTGCTTCTAGGGCCTCCACCTACCCAGCAGCCTGCTGAGCGTGGCATCTGGCCGCACCTTCGACGAGCGCTTGGACGGCATCCACCTAACCAGCAGCCTGCCGAGCTTGACTTTTGGTGACACCTTCGACCAACGCTTTGACGGCATCCACCTACCCGCAGCCTGCTGAGCTCGGCATGTCGCGGCGCCTTCGACCATCGCATGGACGGCATCCACCTGACTACCCAGCAGCCGGCTGAATTCAAACTGTTGGCGGCGCTTTCGACCAGCGCTTGGACGGCACTCACCTACCCAGCAACCTGCTGGGCTTGACATTTGGCGGCACCTTGACTAGCATATGGACCGCATCCACCTACCCAGCAGCATGCTGTGAGCTTTACATTCGACAGCACCATCAACCAGCGCTTGAAGGCATCCACCCACCTAGCCTTTGACCTCGACGTTTAGTGACACCATCAACCAGCACTTGGAGGGCACCCACCTACTCAGCAGCCTGCTCAGCTTGCCGCACTATAAACAGCGCTTGGAGGGCATCCACTTGCCCAGCAGCCTGCTGAGCTTGACATGTGACTTCGTCGCACACACACGACCAGCTTTGAGGGCATCCAGCTACCCAGCAGCCTGCATAGGTTGGAGTTTGGCTTCCGGTTCAACCAGATCTTGGATGGCATCCAACTACTCAGCAGACTACACAGTTTGGCATTTGGCGACGAGTTCAACCAGAACTTTGAGGGCATCCAGCTACCCAACAGCCTGCAGAGCTTGACGTTTGCCGTCGAGTTGAACCTCTGCCACTGACTTCTTGGCAACCGACCCAGTTTGATCTTGGCTTCCGGTTCAGCCAACCAGAGCTTGGATGGCATCCATCCGCTCAGCTGCGTACACAGCGCGGCGTTTGGCGACGAGTTCGACCAGAGTTTTGAGCGCATTCGGCTATGCAGATTTTTAACATTTGGCAGCACCTTCAACCGGAACTTTGAGGGCATCCAACTACTCAACAGCTTGCAGATATTCATTTTTGGCTACAAACCGTCACTCACACGGCATCCAGCTCCTTCAGAAATTGAAGTTTGGCGACGAGTTCAGCCAAAGCGTTGACGGCATCCCTCTACCCCGCAGCCTGGAAAGTCTGCCGTTTGGCTACGATGTGGAGGGCATCCAGCTACTCGGCAGCTTGCAGAGTTTGACCTGTGACAAGGATTGTCACCGGAGCTTTGAGGGCATACAGCTACCCAGCACCTTGTGGAGTTCGACCTTTGGCTTTGAGTTCAACCAGAGCCTAGAGGGCATCCTACCCAACAGCCTGCAGAACGTTACGTTTGAAGACAAGTTCAACCAGAGCCTGGGTGCATAGCTACAGAGTTTCGATCTTTAGCGACGAGTTCAACCAGAACTTGGAGGGCATCCAGCTACCCAGCATCCTACAGAGTTTGGAGTTTGGCTTCCGGTTCAGCCAGAGCTTGGATGGCATCCAACCACTCAGCAGACTACACAACTTGGCACTTGGCGACGACTTCAACCAGAGCTTTGAGGGCATCCAGCTACCCAACAGCCTCCAGAACTTGACGTCTGGCGACGATTTCAACCGGAGCTTGGATGCCATCTGACTACTTAGCAGCTTACAGACTTTCATGTTTGGCGACGAGTTCAGCCTGCAGTGCACTAGCTCCTATGTCCCACCACCATCCCCGGAACACCACCAGGACGATAGCAGTAGTAGTAGATAGCTAGCGAGCTAGCCGAGCGACAACCAAGCGAGACAAACACACTCAGCTAGCACGGACGCTCTTTTTGTCTTGAGTGGCAACTATCCCAGGTTGCCTGGAGATATTCGATAGCCTTCGGCTATCCATCCCCAGGGTGGGCAGGGCGGGTACTTCAAATTTACCCCCCTGATGGGGGACTTTATCCAGAATGGCCACGGTCATATATGCTTGTAGCCATTCCAAGTCACAGCTATCCTGTCTTCGCATGACAGACGCAACTCTCCTGCGAAAGACGATAGCGATCGAAACTCCGTTTCTAGCGAAGCTACCTTCAATAGCTTCGGGAGTAAATAGGTTAGCTAGCACACATAGTCGTAACTCGTTCCTCGTCACGAGGTACGTGCACTAGCTCCTAGGTCCCACCACCATCCCCGGAACACCACCAGGACGATAGCAGTAGTAGTAGTTAGCTAGCGAGCTAACCGAGCGACAACCAAGCGAGACAAACACACTCAGCTAGCACGGACGCTCTTTTTGTCTTGAGTGGCAACTATCCCAGGTTGCCTGGAGATATTCGATAGCCTTCGGCTATCCATCCCCATGCATCGCCACTCAGGCTACCAGGGATCTAGTTTCCTGGCCTTGCGGCTAAACTTGGACACCCTATCCAGGGTCCCTCGCTTCCGCGTGCCTAGCTCCTTGTAGAAGCTATCTGCATGCGCGAGTAGCCGGCCGAGGACACGCCACTGGAATTCTTCTCCCCTCAGCTCTATCCTTTGAGCTGGGTCGAACTCCTTGAACTCTTCGTTGGTGAGATCATCCGCTAGCTGGTTGATGTCTCGACGTATCCACTGGAGCTGTAGCTCACAGTTCTTATGGGATAGCTCTTCGGCTACCTCCATTAAAATTAGCATAGAAGGATACTTGGTTGTCATAGCCTTCTTCACAAGTGGCTTGTTGGACTTGTTATCCGTATATCCACGGATGGCCACTCGCGAGGTCTGTCTATCCTCGCCCTCGGGGACCCAGAGACGTATCCCCACGAGGGTCGCTAGCAGTTCTAGCGCAGCTATCACTTTCTTGGGATCGCCTTTCGAAAAAGCCCAAGGAGCCCAGGCCCTATCCACTTCGAGTGAAAACCAGGGTCCCGGCTTCCCTTCGGATATCTCCAGGAAGCCCCCTATCCAGGCCCTCTCGGACTCAGCTTTAGCATCAGTGAAAAAGCTCAGTGGTGGTAGCCCAGCGTAGAGAGTCACGGGACGCTGAAGTCTCTCCCCCTGGTCGAGCTTGTCAGCTAGCGCCACCGCATCAGAACCCTCAGCATCGTGGGAATGATGAGGTATCCCGTCTCCCCCTGGATAGCCGCGCTCCAGGCGTGGAGGGGGCCAGGAAGGGTCTCTGCCAGTCCAGGGCTATGGCCGCGAAGCCTGGTGTCTAGCCCCTGTGCTGGCCTCCTCTGACCCCTTGGCCTGGGTCTCCTCTTGCCTAGCCGCAGGGGTTGTAGCCCGGAGCTCTCTCTCCAGCTCCACCATCTTAGCTGCATCTGCAGCATCATCTCCTGCAGCATATCCAGTTTGGCCTGGCCGGGGCGCCGCCTGCGGGTGGCTATCCTCAGCACTCTCCCCCTTCCAGGGTGTATCCTCCTCGCTCTGCACGGATTCTTCTTCTAGCGTCTCGCCTGGACGGTGCGGTCGTAGCCCCGCTAGCTGGCGGTTCTTGGCTATCCGGCCCTCTAAGTATTGGGCCTCCGTCCGCGAGAGGCTAGCCTCTAGCCCTCAGGGGATGTCATCCCAGGCCATGGCACCCTGGTGCTGGAGTGGCCTGTTGGAGAGCCGGCCTCTTGGCTGGATGCTAGCCTGTCCTGGTGCTCCGCTATCCGTGCATCTCTAGCCTTTCGAGCTAGCTGCAGTAGCTCGTGGAGCTTATCCAAGCTTAGCCTTTCATATAGCTGTTCGGCCAAGCTCGCAGCGTCGACCTCTAGCCACTCGTCTAGCAGTTGGAGGATCTCTATCCTCTGTGCAAGCACACTAGCCTGCTCAGACTGATCGGCCCAATTGGCCGATCTATCCATGGGCCGCTATCCGGCCACTGCGCGCGAAGGCTCGCCCACTAGGTGGGCTCTCCTCAAACTTGGTGGTCCGTTAAGCCACCCTTCTAGCCACAGTAGCCCCGGCGGATTCGTTTGTGCAAATTGCTAGCCCACCGTAGCTCGCCAAGCAACACATGCGCGCATGCCGCTCTCTCTCTCTCTCTCTCTCTCTCTCTCTCTCTCTCTCTCTCTCTCTCTCTCTCTCTCTCTCTCTCTCTCTCTCTCTCTCTCTCTCTCTCTCTCGCTCTCCCTCTCTCTCTCTCTCTCTCTCTCTCTCTCTCTCTCTCTCTCTCTCTCTCTCTCTCTCTCTCTCTCTCTCTCTCTCTCTCTCTCTCTCTCTCCTCTCCCCTTCTTTCTCCCCCCGTTCTTTCTCCCCCCGAGACCCACCGTCCCCCAGAGGGATGGGAAGGAAAGAGTGTATCCCGAGAGGCACCACCCCCAGAAGTATCCCCGCGTTCCGGCCATGTTGGGCTTTTGGCTGCAGTTTGCAAGCAGAGGTCACACAGCGTCCAGGCATAGCTGCGTTTGAAACTGAGGTGTTGGTTCCCAAACGCTCGAAATCTCGGTTGCCCGAAGCCCGCTGTTTCCCCCCTCACGCTGTCCGCTCAGCTTGCAAATGGCGGGCCCCAGCCGAACGGAATAGCCGGGAGCGGTGGCACCGGAAACTGGGGTACTATCCCTGGGGGTCTGCCGCCTGGACCTCTCCCGAAGCTTCACCCTCTCCCGGCCCCGGTTGCTGATCTCCGGTGCTGGCCTGAGAGGTGTCGCTATCACTAGACGGGGGCCCATCTTGCCGGCCCTTAGGCCAACATAGCCGGCACACGTGCGTGTACTGGTCGGGTTCCGGTCTAGCCGAAAACTCTTGACAATTCTTATCCGGCGACGGCCCATCCAGCAGCCGGCAAGGCCCCCCTTGTGTAGCCGAAACTTCTTGCCGGGTAGCTCTACTATGATATAACTGGTGCACCTAGCTTTCTTAAGTAGCTGCCTCGGCCGGTTCCGGTGCGGTTCCGGTCCCAGCTCCGGCTCACTAGCCGACGCTTCGGGTCCGTCTTCGGGAGGGTCGCTCGCCTCTCCTTCTTCCGGTAGCCCAGGACTCGCCACCAGCTCCACGATCCGCTCGCTAGCCCACTCGCGCCGTAGCTCTCCAGAAAGCTTATCGGCGTTGTGTTCTGTAGCCTTGCCGGTCCGTAGAAGCCAGCCACCCAAGTCGCCGGCAATCTCCCTCTCATCTAGCTGTTCTTCCCGGTCCCGAACCCTGGCTGCTTCCGCATAGATAGCCTGGAGCCTAGCCACCCGGCCGCCATAGGACCGGATATAAGTATCCGATCCTTCGGGTTTCCATCTTCCCAGCATATCCCTATCCGCCGGGGGGATCGGCTTCAGACTCAAGCCGGTGGGCAGCACTGCTCTTTCGCTGTGCTCTGACCAGTAGCCTCTCGCTACCACTGGTATCCCCACCATCGCCAGTAGCCCAGCAGTCGCCACCATCGCATCGGCGTAGGTAGCCATCTTTTGTCCAGGGCGCCCTTATCCCCGAGCCGCGGCATCAGGTAGTCCCGCTGATAGCCCGCGTGGTTCTTCAGCAGGTTGAAGCCCACCAGTAGCCAGTCCGGGTCCTCGAAGTAGGCTCTCTCCGAGATGCACACCGGCAGCTCTCGTATGCGCCGATTAGCCCCAGTGGTTTTTGTCCGCCTAAGGATGGTCGATAGCCGACCCTCCACCATAGCCAGCTCGTTCGGTATCACAGCCTGGAGATCCGACCACCGAAGGCTGCCCCAGACCTTCAGGAGCTTAGCCCAAGCCCAGACTCTCCAGCCGACGGCCACGCTGGCATCCAGGACTAGCCTCTCCCACCTGGCCAAAATCGCCGCCGGGTATCTCGGTGCTCTCCTCGTCCATGCAGCTTTCCAGGATAGCCGTTCAACCACCGTATCCTTGATGGCCCAGGCAATCCTTCCTGAGGTAGCCCTGGACTCGGTGGCCCATTCCGCCACCCTCTCTATCCAGCTGATCGCTTTCAGGATAGCCTCTGGCACTGTCCTCCCACAAACCTCGTCTCCTCTAGCCATGATATAGTCGGCTAGGTCTGCAGGTAGCCCAGGACACCGCCCATCCTTCGCCTCACGTAGCCAGAGTCGCCACCTGACGTGGATGGAGACATAGCGCTTGAGCGTGCTAGCCCGGGTCTTTCCAGCTAGGGCAAGGATCGCCCTATCCGGGTCCAGACTCCCCTGGAGCTTCCTTAGCACGGGGGCGCCACAGATCTCTAGCTCCTCCTTCAGCTTTATAGCCCAAGTAGCTTGGAGTCGTTCTTCCCTAGCCTGCGCCAAGGACCCCTCGTTGACCAAGCGCTTCTGTCTATCCGCTCTTGGAGGTTCCGGCTCGCTATCCTCTTGAAGGTCTATATCCCCTCAACTGCCGGACGCTTGCTGAGGTTCGCCCAGGCCAGCGAGGTAGCGTTGTAGCCGGAGGTCCTTTCCACAAGGTCTCTAGCTTCACGGGCCTCCTGTATCCACAGGTAGATCGAGTCGCCAATGTACTCGTCATATCCCACGCCAAGTTCCTCTGCCACCTGGTGCCCTACCTCTTCCGCGTCCTCAAGCGCGAGGGTCGCTGGCTCTAGTACACCGAAGCCCCGCGACGCCAGGTGCTCGTGGCACCTATCCAGCACCGCACGCCTCTGTACAAGAGCGCTATCCCTCAAGGACGGAAGTGCAACGGGACTCCCTATCCCACCGGGGGGGGAGCCCGGTCCCACGTCCTGCTCGCCCGGCGAAGCCGGAGGCAGGACGGTCGGACTTCCCGGCTCCTCGCCCCCAGGGCTAGCCGGAATCACCGTGATAGCCGGTGACGGAGGACTCGCCGTCTGCGAAGCGGAGGGGGTGCGAGGAGAGGCCGCCATTCTCGCTTGGCTAGATAGCCAAGTTCCCCTTCTCTCCCCTCTACTTCAAATTTACCCCCCTGATGGGGGACTTTATCCAGAATGGCCACGGTCATATATGCTTGTAGCCATTCCAAGTCACAGCTATCCTGTCTTCGCATGACAGACGCAACTCTCCTGCGAAAGACGATAGCGATCGAAACTCCGTTTCTAGCGAAGCTACCTTCAATAGCTTCGGGAGTAAATAGGTTAGCTAGCACACATAGTCGTAACTCGTTCCTCGTCACGAGGTACGATTCTGACGTTTGGCGACCAGTTCAACCGGAGCTTTGCTTCGACCAGCCCTTGGAGGGCCTCCACCTACCCAGCAGCCTGCTGAACGGCACATTCGACCAGCACTTGGACGGCATCCACCTACCCAGCAGCCTGCTGAGCGTAACATTTCACCTTTGGCGACGAGTCCGACCAGAACTTGGAGGGCATCCAACTACCCAGCATCCTACAGACTTTGGAGTTTGGCTCCGGTTCAACCAGAGCTTGGATGGTATCCAACCGCTTAGCAGACTACATAGTTTGCATTTGGCGACGGTTCAACCAGAGCTTTGAGCGCATCCAGCTACCCAACAGCCTCCAGAACTTGACGTCTGGCGACGAGTTCAACCAGAGCTTGGATGGCATCTGACTACTTAGCAGCTTACAGACTTTGACGATTGGCGACGAGTTCAGCCTGCAGATTTTGATTTGTGGCGACCAGTTCAACCGGAGTTTTGCTTCGACCAGCACTTGGAGGGCCTCCACCTACCCAGCAGCCTGCTGAACTCAACTTTTGGCGGCACTTTCGACCAGCACTTGGACGGGATCCACCTACCCAGCAGCCTGCTGAGCTTAACATTTCGCGACAAAGTCGACATTTGGCGACGAGTCCAACCAGAACTTGGAGGGCATACAACTACCCAGCATCCTACAGAGGTTGGATTTTGGCTCCGGTTCAACCAGAGCTTGGATGGTATCCAACTACATAGCAGGCCACACAGTTTGGCATTTGGCGGCGGTTCAACCAGAGCTTTGAGGACATCCAACTACCCAACAGCCTGCAGAACTTGAAGTTTGGTGACGAGTCACGAGTTCAACCAGAGCTTGGCTGGCATCAGACTACTGAGCAGCTTACAGACTTTGTCGTTTGGCGACGATTGCAGCCTGCAGATTTTAACGTTTGGCGACCAGTTCAACCAGAGCTTTGAGGGCATCCAGCCGGTCTTCGGCGATGAGTTCAATGCCAACCAGAGCTTGGATGGCATCCGACTACTCAGCAGCCTACACAGTTTGGCGCCTGGCGACGAGTTCGGCCACAGCTTTGAGGGCATCCAGCTACCCAGCAACCTGCAGAACTTGACGTTTGGCGACAAGTTCAACCAGAGCTTGGATGACATTCGACTACGTAACAGCCTTCACGTTTGACCCTTGGCGACGATTTCAACTAGAGGTTGGAGGTCATCCAACTACCCAGCAGCCTGCAGATTTGACGTTTGGCGACCAGTTCAACCAGAGCTTAGAGGGCATCCAACCACCTAGCAACCTGCAGAGTGTGACGTTTGGCAGCACCTTCAACCAGAGTTTTGAGGGCATCCACTTACCCAGCTAATCAGCTGCAGAGGCTGACCTTTGACGATGAGTCCAACCAGAACCTGGAGGGCATCCCAACTACCTAGCATCTTGCAGAGTTCGGAGTTCGCCTTCCGGTTTACATGGAGCCTGGAGGGCATCCAACCGCCCAGCAGCCCGCAGCGAGTTTAATCAGAACTTGGATCACATCCAACTACTCAGCAGCCTACACATTTTGGCATTCGGCGACGATTTCAACCAGATGGGGACAATCCAAATCCAGGCCACGAGTTCAACCAGAGCTTTTGAGGGCATCCAGAAGTTTGGCGACGAGTTCAACCAGAGCGTGGATGACATCCGACTACTTAACAGTCTACACATTTTGACATTCAACCTGCAGAGTTTGACGTTTGGCGACCAGTTCGACGAGAGCTATGAAGGCATCTAGCAGGTTCTTGGCGATAGGTTCAGCCAGAGCGTGGATGGCATCCGATTACTCAGCAGCCTGCACATCTTGGCACTTGGCGATGAGTTCGACCGCTTTGAGGGCATCCAGATACCCGGCAGCTTGCAGAACTTGACGTTGGGTGACGAGCTCAACCTGCAGATTTTAACGTTTGGCGACCAGTTCAACCAGAGCTTGGAGGGCATCCAGCAGGTCTTTGGCGACGAGTTCAACCAGAGCTTGAATGGCATCCAACTACTCAGCAGCCCACGCAGTTTGGCGCTTGGCGATGAGTTCGGCCGCAGCTTTGAGGGCATCCAGCTACCCGGCAGCCTGCAGAACTTGACGTTTGGCGACGAGTTCAACCTGCAGATTTTGACGTTTGGCGACCAGTTCAACCAGAGCCTTGAAGGCATCCAGCAGGTCTTTGGCGATGATTCAACCAGAGCTTGGATGGCACCCAACTACTCCGCAGCCTCAACAGTTTGGCACTTTGCGATGAGTTCGACCGCAGCTTTGAGGGCATCCAGCTCCCGACAGCTTGCGGAACTTGACGTTTGGCGACGAGTTCAACCTACAGAGTTTGACGTTTGGCGACCAGTTCAACCAGAGCTTTGAGGGCATCCGGCGGGTCTTTGGCGATGAGTTCAGCCAGAGCTTGGATGGCATCCAACTACTCAGCAGCCTGCACAGGCGACGAGTTCAACCACAACTTTGAGTGCATCCAGCTACCCGGCCGCCTACAGAACTTGACGTTTGGCGACGAGTTCAACCCGCAGATTTGGACTTTTCGCGACCACGTTTGGCGACCAGTTCAACCAGAGCTTTGAGGACATCCAGGAGGGCATCCAGCAGGTCTTGGGCGTTGAGTTCAGCCAGAGCTTGGATGGCATCCAACTACTCAGCAGCCTGCACAGTTTGGCGCTTTGTGATGAGTTCGACCGCAGCTTTGAGGGCATCCAGCTACCCAAGGCCTGCAGAACTTGACCTTCGGCGACGAGTTCAACCTGCAGATTCTGACGTTTGGCGACCAGTTCGACCAGAGCTGGGAGGGCATCCAGCAGGTTTTGACGATGAGTTCGGCCAGAGCTTGGATGGTATCCAACCACTCAGCAGCCTGCACATTTTAGCGCTTTGCGATGAGTTCGATTGCAGCTTTGAGGTTTGAGGGCATCCAGCTACCTGGCAACCTGCGGATCTTGACATTCGGCGACGAGTTCAACCTGCAGATTTTGACGTTTGGCGACCAGTTCAACCAGAGCTTTGAGGACTCCCAGCAGGTCTTTGCGATGAGTTCAGCTAAGCTGGGATGGCATCCAACCACTCAGCAGTCTGCACAGTTTGGCGCTTGGCAACGAGTTCGACCGCAGCTCTGAGTGCATCCAGCTACCCGACAGCCTGCAGCAGGAGTTAGGCTTAGGTTTAGGACTAGGGTTCCTGCTTTTCTTCTGGTTTTCGGGTCTACGGTTCCTGGTTCAGGGTTCAGAGATTATAACGGGTTTCGGGCAACTTGACGTTTGGCGACGAGCTCAACCTGCAGATTTTGACGTTTGGAGACCAGTTCAACCAGCGTTTTCAGGGCATCCAGCGGGTCTTTTGCGATGAGTCCAACCAGAGCTTGGATGGCACCCAACTACTCCGCAGCCTGCACAGTTTGGCGCGCTACGATGAGTTCGACCGAAGCTTTGAGGGCATCCAACCACCCGGCAGCTCAACCTGCAGTTTTGACGTTGGCGACCAGTTTCACCAGAGCTTTGGCGACTAGTTCAACCAGAGCTTTGAGGGTTCCAGCAGGTTTTAGCGATGCGTTCAACCAGAGCTTGGATTGCATCCAACTACTCAGCAGCCTGCGCAGTTTGGCGCTTTGCGATGAGTTCGACCGCTTTGAGGGCATCCAGCTACCCGGCAGCCTGCAGAACTTGACGTTTGGCGACGAGCTCAACCTGCATATTTTGACATTTGGCGACCAGTTCAACCAGACCTTGGAGGACATCCAGTGGGTCTTCAACGATGTTGGTGCTTTGCGATGAGTTCCACCGCTTTGAGGGCATCCAACTACCGGCAGCCGGCAGAACTTGACGTATGGGCCGAGCTCAACCTGCAGATTTTGACGTTTGGCGATCAGTTCAACCAGCGTTTTGAAGGCATTCAGCAGGTCTTTGCGATGACTTCAACCAAAGCTTGGATCGCATCCAACTACTCCGCAGCCCGCACAGTTTGGCGCGTTACGATGAGTTCGACCGCAACTTTGAGGGCATCCAGCCACCCGGCAGCCTGCGTAACTTAACTTTTGGCGACGAGTTCAACCGGCAGATTTCGACGTTTGGCGACTAGTTCAACCAGAGCTTTGAGGACGTCCAGCAGGTCTTTGACGATCAGTTCAGCCAGAGCTTGGATGGCTTCCGACTACTCAGCAGTCTGCGCAGTTTCGTGCTGGCGATGAGGTTGACCGCAGCTTTGAGGGCATCCAGCTACCCGGCAGCCTGCAGAACTTAACGTCTGGCGACGAGCTCAACCTGCAGATTTTGACGTTCGGCGACCAGTTCAACCAGAGTTTTGAGTGCATCCAGCAGTTTTGGCGTTAGTTCAGCCAGAGCTTGGATGGCATCCAACTACTTAGCAGCCTGCACAGTTTGGCGCTAGGCAATGGGTTCCACTGCAGCTTTGAGAGCATCCAACTACCCGGCAACCTGCAGAACTTGACCTTCGGCGACGAGTTCAACCTGCAGATTCTGACGTTGGCGACCAGTGAAACCAGAGCTTTGGCGACCAGTTCAACCAGAGCTTTGAAGGCATCCAGCAGGTTTCAGCGATGCGTTCAACCAGAGCTATCCAACTACTCAGCAGCCTGCGCAGTTTGGCGCTTTGCGATGAGTTCGACCGCTTTGAGGGCATCCAGCTACCCGGCAGCCTGCAGAACTTGACGTTTGGTGACGAGCCCAACCTGCAGATTTTGACGTTTGGCGACCAGCTCAACCAAAGCTTTGAGGACATCCAGCAAGTCTTCAACGATGAGTTCAACCAGAGCTTGGATGGCATCCAACTACTCAGCAGCCTGCACATCTTGGCGCTTTGCGATGAGTTCCACCGCTTTGAGGGCATCCAGCTACCCGGCAGCCTGCAGAACTTGACGTTTGGGCCGAGCTCAACCTGCAGATTTTGACATTTGGCGACCAATTCAACCAGAGCTTTGAGGGCATGCAGCAGGTCTTTGACGATGAGTTTAACTAGAACTTGGATGGCATCCAACAACTTAGCGGCCTGCACGGTGGTGGCTCTTCCTGTGCTACATGAACGCCGTTTTCACTTTCTACATCCCTACTGAGCCACAAGATTTCACCCCGCTACGGCGGGGTGTGTGTGTGACAACCCTGTGTCCAAGGGCCTTCCCATCACGCTCCTGTTACCGAACTCCTTTCTGCATTGGATATTTTGAATACAGCAGGGGGCGGGAGCATGGACTGCTGGACTCCCGCTAACAAAGACGCCAGCTTTCCATGGTGATGTGTTCCGGGACGCCGGAACATGTACCTGCAGTTTGTGACATCGTATAACATCCTTGCTGTACATTGGTTCTCCTGATATAACAATTTCCTTCTGTTGCGCTTCACTGGACATGGCGTGGGGCTAAGCCGAGGACCCCGTTCAGAACGCCTTCGGAGTCTTTGCAGGTAGTCAGGCCGTGTTGTGGTTTGGGCAGGTGGCAGGTTCAGGCAAGGTTACTTCTTGCCGTACTCCTTCGACATTCTTGCCCATGTGCTGACATGTCAAAAGTCTCTGATGTGTGGTCACTTGAGACCTGGGCATCAGTTGGTTCGTCGCCTAAAGAAAACCTCACCTGACATTCCGTGTGTGTGTGTGTGTGTGTGTGTTTGTGTGTCTGTCAGCCCGTCTTTGATGCTATGATTCAGGCCAATTGGAATTCTGCCTAGCTGCCTAATTGTTGCCAGTACTTTTGAAAGTACTTGTATGGCCATAATACAACTTCAAATGTATATAGTAGCATTTAGGGTTCAAGTATTGGTTTATGTACATGTATCTGTAGTTGAAACGATGTCCACTCTGGTGAGAATTGAAAGAGTCCGTGCATGAAGCGAGGTGCTGACTATACTTTAATGTGCTTCACACTCCTAGCCTTGCCTGAGGTGGGTTTGTTTTTTACAAAAACACTTTTGCATTATGTTTTACCAAACACAAACACACAAAAACAACATCACAATTTTTGACAGTACTTGTGAGGCATACACATATACGTTTCGGCTTAAGAACGCCCACATTGCAACCAGCATTACTTTCCAACTTGCATGGTTGCTGTAAAGGATGACGCTGGAGATTCCAAGCTTTGACATTGTCAGTTACTAGGTTTGTTAAGAAGCTTTCGCAACCGGTTGCAAAGTGGGGATTCCGGAAAGGCTTCTGGGTTGTGAAGTGGGGATTCTGGTTGTAAAGAAGGGACTCTGGTTGTAAAGTGGGGTACATGCCACCCCCCCCCCCCACCCTCCACCGCCCCTGTTTCACCGCCCTTGCCACTACCCACACCTGGTCCGCGTTTCCTCGCCACTACCCACACTTGGCTCGCATTTCCTCAGTGTTTAGAAAGTTTTGAAATGTTGAAGCTGCCAATGCGTGCCTATACTCGCCCGCGCTCTCACCACCCCCACCAACCGCACCGTCCCACCGTCCCACCGCCCCCGCTGCATTTCGTCGCCACTACCCATACTTGGCTCGCATTTCCCAAGTGTTTATAGAGTAGAGCCAGCCCCCACCGCCCCCACCGCCCCCGCCGTTCACCGCCGTCGCCATCACCCATACCTGGCTAGCAGTTCCTAGGTGTTTGTAGAGAAATTCAAAAGCCGCCAAGGGGCGCTGCCCCGTCCCCACACCCCCCCCCAACGTGGCTGAGGAAAACCAGGTCTATTTGGAAGCTGCCGTTCGGTAAACCTGGAGTCCTACACCCCTGTAACCCTAAACCCCTGAAGCTTTAAACCCTAAACCCTTAACCCTATGAGCCTATGAGGAGCCTTGCTTCATCATGGTTCTGCCGAGGAAAACAGCATGATTCTCAGCAATCCAACAAAGATGTGGGTATGGCCGAGCACGAGCATCACTCGCGAAGACTGCTAGACTCCGTCAGGGCCGTTGGTGGACATGTAGCCAGCACAGCTCACAAGATGCCAATTTTGTTTGCCCTTCTCTCTGTTTTGTGCTCATGATGTATATTGTTTATTTTGCTCGCAACTGTTTCGTTTTGTTGGTAAACCATAAAATGTGTTATTTTTCCATTATTACGAAACAAATATAAACTGATATCCAATCGTCAATATTGCTTGACAATGTCAACACGAGAAAGATTTCCAATGCTAGGAAAATCGATAAACTTGGTGTTTTATAATCTTCTTGAGCCCGATAATGCTCAGCAGTACGCAGTGGTGGAAAGCTTCGAGTAATGTAGAAATCATGTCGATGTCTGTGCTGTTTCGTCTAACAGTTCATTCGGTATTTTCGGTTGTATTTACATGCCTCGATCTACGCTGGCCGAAGACCGAACCATGTGACTTGTCTTCAAGCGTTTGTGTGTGATGCTTTCTCATTTGATGCAGCCTTTGCCTGCCAAGCAGCCAAAACGCTGTATGCCTTTTAGCAATGCTGCAACGAGTTTCCTGGATGGAAAGAGGCACATGTTCATTGGGTGTAGAGCTCCTATGAGCTTTTCACTGGTTTACTGTTTTATTCACGAGGCGTGCTGGCACGTCTGGACGCGAACGTCAACAGGAGAAGAAAAGGCCTATACTTGTGTGACTGTTCCAAATATTTTTTTGGATTTGGTTCTTGATTTGATTCGGTTCAAATGAAGTTGAGGCAGATCCTATATTGATTTCCAAGGCAGCTCCTCCTCAGCCAGCCCAGGCTCGTGTGATGCACGCAAGTTTCATGCATTCCTCGTGTTGACTTTATTTATTCATAAGCGGGTTGTCCACTGAGGCGTCTTCACCTGACGTCCAGCGGCAACCTAGAGCGGAGCATTTGTGGACCACGTTTCGTGTCACTCTGCTTGCGCTCCTGCAAGCACGGCACGAGAGGTTGTCGGTGTGGGCGACGCTATTCGGTTGTGATTGCAATGAATTTGGTGTTACTGTCACGGAGGCCGGAGATCAACATACCCTTTGCAAAAGGACCGTGCAATACCACAAGACTATTGAGGAACGGCACGTGTTCCTCCTGGAGCAGATCAAGGCAATGCTTTTCAATGAATCAAATTTGTTCTACTGATGGACGTCAAATTGTTTCTCTTCAGGTCAAGGCAAAATGGATGGAAACCATGACTTGCTCCGCCCAACCACTCGGCATTCCTCCAGATTGGTTTGGCCGTCAGCTCATCGGGATTACTCCTGAACTCTTTGATGAGGCCGATAAGAAACAGTGCAAGACGTTGCAGTTGCACTATCCACCATCTTGCTCTCCAGACTCTGGGACTTTTGGCCAACACTGAAGCGACCCTCCTGCGGAATATTGGCAAAGCCATTGACCGGTTGGAAGGCAAGCTTTTGTTTTCAAACCATCCGTCCAATCATGTTGATGTCTGGTGCCAGGTCGATCCCAGCGACAGCGCCGGGATGTGGAGGAGGTAAACCCAAGCGAAAGACTGAGCAGTAAAGTAGTGAGGGTCGATCCTGTTAAATCAGGCCGGCTGGTTCATTTGGAATTCAGCCTTGGCGGGTCGACATTGCTCATCACTGCTTTTGTCCAAGCGGATAAAAGTCATCCTGTAGGATCCACCCGGCATTTTTCCGTTGCTTGGCGTTGGGATTACCGTGCAGGATGCTACACAGCCAAGTGGCTTAGCGAAGGCTACGGGCCTGATTGTTTCACAACTCGCTGGTCCGCACCTGAATTGCAGAGATCTTGCAGTGGTTTTTGACAAGAAAAATAGCTGCCATGGGATAATATGCTTGTCTGACTGCTTTAATTACTTTCTTGTAATTACTATACAGTGTTGTTTCTCACAGGAGACTAATGAGCGTGCGGTCTTATGGTATTGTGTGTGCTACAAACCCGTTATATCTGTGATCGAACTGAAGTTTTCGTCGAACGCATCACACTGCAGATATGCTTCCGCAAGACTTGCAGTATCCGGCATATACGTTTACTGCGCTTTTATTTGCGATTGGAGGTAATGAAAGCACAGTCCAGTAAGTGGTATGTTTTGAATCCAAGATCATGCAGTGTGGTGCAGATACGTGTTGTGAAAACATGCATCATTTTGTAGATACGTTCTTGCAGCGCTTCCCGAGTTCAAACATCGTGCCGGGTTTGGAGATGTTTCAGCAGTGTTCACGCTAACATTTTTCAACATTGGAATACAACGCGCACTCAAAACAATAGGATACAATTCAATTTTAATTTCCCTCAAAGGATGAACACGGGCCCTGCAGTTTTACGGTCGCGCATGGTTGCAGTCTACAATCCGCGGGCAGCGTTGGCAAGCTATTTTCGTGATCTAACAGCAACTTCGTTAAGCACATCGTGCTGCTGATATGTTTCTGGAATATATGCATCATGTCACAGATACGTTTCCTGACCTTTCTTCTTGTCACGATCATGATTACGCTCTAATCCGAAATCATGCATCGTCCTGCAGATACGTTTTGTGAAAGCATGCATCGTTGGGTAGATATGTTCTGCAGGCCTTTTTCTGGTTCAGTTCAAACTTGTATACACACACACACACGTGTTCGGCCTGGAGACATTTTAACGGTTGCCGTGATTACGCTTTGAATCCGACATCATGCATCGTTTTGTAGATACGTTCTTGCAAGCCTTTTCTAGTTCAACATTGTACACACACACAAACACACACATGTTCGGCCTAGAGATATTTCAATTGTGGGCCATGATTACGTTTTGAATCCGACATCATGCATCGTTTTGTAGATACGTTCTTGCAAGCTTTCTTTCTGGTTCAAAATTGTAAACACACACAAACGCACACATGATCGGCCTGGAAATATTTCAAAGGTTGTCATGATTACTGACATTATGCATCGTCTTGCAGATAAGTTTTGTGAAACATGCATCGTTTTGTAGATACGTTATTGCATGTTTTTGTTCAAAAGCTGTACAGACACCGTTGCTCAGCCTGGAGATGTCTCAAAGGTTCTTGTGATAATAATGCTAAATTTGCCGAATCACGCACAATCAAACCAATACGAAACAATTCTAATTTAGAGCCTCTCAATAGGTGAACACAGACCCTGCAGTTCGACAGACATGTCAGCTTCGCAGTTTGCACTTTCCTGGCCGTGCTTGCGCTTGATATCAATTCTTGCACCATTTTGCAGATATGTTTCGTGAAAACACGCATCGTCCGTGAGATTTCAGAATGAAATGCGCACACCAACTCCTAGCTTGAGCGCTTTCCAGCGGTGCTGCTTTGAAAGATTATAAGCTACGGCGTCTTCCAGGATCGTGTGAAACACGAGCACCTTACTACGGATTTCAGACTCTCAAGAAATCTTCCATGAAATGCAGAGTGTACGTAAAACCACCCTCAGCAATCGAGCCGGACGCTGTCAGGCGAGCCGGCCGCCCTTTGGCGAGCTGGCCGCCCTCAAGGCTGGCGAGTCGGCCGCCCTCAGGCGAGCCGGCCGCCCTCAGGCGAGCTGGCCGCCCTTCGGCGAGCCGGCCGCCCTTACAGTCTACTTTTTTTCCAACATGGGATAGCCCCCCAGCGGTAGCTCTCGCCAAATTTTTACTGGCCTGGTTCGCAGCCAAGAAGATCCATACAGTTACTGTGGACACCTCACGCCTCGCAATTCATTGCAGTCTTCTATGAAGCATTTTTCAGCTATGCAAACCACAGTCGCTTCGACGACTTGGTCAGAATCATTACGTTTTGACCATGAGCTTTGGTTTTAGAATGGCGAGAGCCGGCCGCCCTTAGGCGAGCTGGTCACCCTCAATGCTGCCGAGTCGGCCGCCCTCAGGTGAACCGGCCGCCCTCAGGCGAGCTGGCCGCCCTTCGGCGAGCCGGCCGCCCTTACAGTCTACGTTTTTTTACTTTGGCTTCGGCCTGCGTCAACATGGGGTAACCCCCCAGCGGTAGCTCTCGCCAATTTTTTACTGGCCTGGTTCGCAGCCAATCAGATCCATACAGTTGCTGTGGACACCTCACGCCTCGCAATTCATTGCAGTCTTCTATGAAGCATTTTCAGCTATGCAAACCACAGACGTTTCGACGACTTGGTCAGAATCATCACGTTTTGATCACGAGATTTGGTTTTAGAATGGCGAGCTGTCTGCCGTTAGGCGAGCTCGCCCTCAAGGCTGGCGAGTCGGCCGCCCTCCGGCGAGCCGGCCGCCCTCAGGCGAGCTGGCCGCCCTTCGGCGAGCCGGCCGCCCTTACAGTCTACGTTTTTTTACTCCGGCTTCGGCCTGTGTCAGCATGGGGTAGCCCCCCAGCGGTAGCTCTCGCTAATTTTTCATTGGACTGGTTCGCAGCCAAGAGGATCTTCTAGAGTGTAGGTGAAGCCGAGCCTTTGCAAGTGTTAGTGAGCAATGGATACCTCGCGTCTGGCAGATAAGCTCAATCTTCTAGATGGTCTTTTTGATCTATGCTGACCATAGACGTTTCGACGATTTGGTAAGAAGCATCACGTTTTGATCATGAGTTGTGGGTTTCAGACGGCGTGCCGGCCGCCCTTAGGCGAGCAGTTCGCTCCTTACAGGGTGTTTTTGTTTCTTACTCCGGCTTCGGCGTGCGTAAGCCTGGGGTAGCGGTAAGAAGCAGCCTACACAGCGTGTTTTTTCTTACGCTATCCTCAGAGTGCGTCACCCTGGCGGGATAGCCTCCCGCGGTAGCTCTCGCCAACTTTTTCAATGAACTAGTTTGCGGCCAAGAATATCCACACAGATGTTCCAGAGTATATGTCAAGCCCTTGCATGTGTTAGTGAGCAAGGAATACCTTGTGCTTGGCAATTCATAACAGTCTTCAAGAAGACGTTTGTTGAACTATGCAAACCACCGATGTTTCATCGATTTCGTCAGAAGCACCACATTCTTGTCATGACATGTTGGTTTAGAATGACTCCGAGACGACAGTTGAGGCGGCCGCCCTCAAAGCAGGTGATTCTCACTCTTTGTGATGCGGAAACCCGAATTTCAGTTTGTGTCTGTGATCTTCGAGGTATTTCTTGGTTAGGGCTAGTAACCGAAACCAAGAAGCGACCTCTGGTGCAGGATCTGATGACTGTCATCAGTCTGAACTACAGAGAAACATAGTCCGGTATGTTCAGTGGCAAAGTCGTGTTTCGCCTTGGCGCATCCTGCTTTAGGCTGGGTTCGAATGCCTGTGACGCTATAAACTTGCGGCTTCTCAACTCATGTTTTAGTGGCAGTGTAAAGTGATAGGTGATTATTACCCAATGTCACTTTTGACTGCAGCCGTGAAAGTTGATGACGGTAATCAAGCCTGCAAGCCCCGACTTTTAATGTCCAGAGGACTCCTCGCACTTCAGTGACTACAGGAACAGATTTTTGACGACCTTCAAGGGACTTTTCCTTCTTCACAGAAGTTGGAAGGGCAGTTGAATTATGTATCCGCAATCGTTTCAAGGATGACATCTGTATTCACGGACTCAGAAATACGAAGGCCGTAACTTCAATATTGTGTCGTTGTCCTCTGTACCATGCTCAGACAGCTTAGGAATGTAGACTGGGTTTGTGTAGGCATGTGCACTTTGGACGACGATGTGTATCTTGGGCTTCTCCGCTGATGTCTAAATGGATTTGAAGTTCCGAACTGTCAGTACCCGAAGGCAGGTCTCATGATAGGCCACGAAAAAACAGGTACAGACATCGAGACTTTGTATTCAGGTGACGTTTTACTTCTCATTGAAGTTTGTTCAATTTTGCTTTGTTTTCTATCCAGAACTACTTCTGATCAGGATACGTCTGGTAAACGTCATCCAGATCAAGCAGCGACTGGAGCCATCCGCTTCTTTCCGTTCTTGCACAGGTGCAGGACCTGGCGACCCCGCCACGAAGACCTAAACCGCCTGCAATAGAAACATTTCTGTTTGCAGATATATTCCTTAGCCTACGGCTTGCTTCGTTCGGATACCTAGAAATATTGCCACACACTGATAAAGCAAAATTCCAAACACTGATGCTAGAAACCAAAGTCATGTTCAATTATGCACAGTATCGAAACCGATATTTTCATGCGTAAAGTCGCGAAAACATGGGCTCAGGTTTCAAGAGCCACGGAGCCAAAACTGCTGTCACAAGAACTCAAGACACCTTGGCACTGCATGCTGGAAGCTTGTCTGATGAAGAAAGGTTTCGTCATGGTAGCTTTACTGTGTGTTTCAAGAGCTATAAAGGACATCATTGAAGTTCGCGGTTTCAGTATGGTAAGCTATGTACATGGTTCGCATGAGTTTTTGATGTTCGTAAGACACATGCAGATGAACAGACTTGTCGTCATGGTTGTCGCTGCAGGAGGTGCGCCGTGTACGACAGCTTCTATCTTTGAAGTATTGGCAGTAACCACTGCGAATCACGCTGTTCAACACCGGCACGGCCGTATGGGATCGCTGAGCTACACTGGAAGATGCAGCTTCCAAGCTCTCCCGGGCACCCACCTTGTCTGGCAGTCTCAGCCAGTGATTGCGCCGGAACAAATCGCTGCAAGTGCTTAGGCCAATCTCTCGGCTCTGCAAACAAGGCGCGCTTTCCCATGGCTAACGATTTATGGAAGATTTAGGTTTGAATTTTCGGGCTTCTGGATGTACGGTTTGAGGCTTGGGATGTGTCCTAGGGTAAATTGTCCAGCCCTAAATTGTTGTAGGGTAAATTGTCCTACGATAAAGCTCTGAATTGCCCAGCCCTAAATTGTCCTATGGTCCCTAAAGAAACCTTGGCCTTAGATTGTTGAAGATGGCCGGAGGTTTGAACCGGTGGTAACAAAGGCACGTGCATAAGGCAGCACTGAAATCACTAAAAGTGCAAAGCGTTGTTCCAATTGTTGTTGCGCAGTTCTCTGAAACACAACGTGGTTCCAACCCACCCTACCCTAATTTTGAATATTGCTACCCCTAACAAGGACCGAGGCGCCCTGGCCCTCTAAAAAGCCAACAGCAGCTGAAATGATGTTGCAGAAGACCAGAGTGGCCACGAAAGAGGCGCCGACGGTAAATCGCCTTCTTGCTTGAGGTTGTCTGTGTAGGCTCTAGCACTCGTCCTCTGATGTGTAAGGATTGTGTCAGGGACCTCGGTGCTTGGCTGCCTGAAACAAGCAAGGCTTCGGCAAGACAACTAAGATATCAGCAAAAGGTAAGTAAGATACCGATTTGGGCTTTCATTTGGCCCTTAACCTATCACAACCAATCCCGAGGCTGACACACACACACACACATTTTCTCGCTGCCTGTTGCTTGCACTTCCTGACTTGTAATTTTCTAACACATCGGATGTGTCTCTGTGATATGCAGGCAGTCTCAGTCTTGCAGTCTGTGTAAGAATTATCAGCCCATACAGTGGTTGTCCTGCTATCCTATCAACTGTAGGACAGAGGACTGCAAGACTGAGGACTGCAACGAATTAGGTCATCAAATCGACCCACTCTGCGTATGCACGAACTCTGGTTTTGAACCTGTACCACTGTCGCTCCCAGGTGCGTTTTGAAACGCCGCTCTTGTAGACGCGTGGTGTAACGGGTGGATCCCCCGGAGGGGTAGACTGCATGTCCTTGTTGAGCAACAAGAGCTTCGCACGCTGGTACTCCTCGGATTTCTGCTTGAAGCTTGCAACCACCCTGACACGTTTGAGGACTCTCTCAAACTCTGTTAGTACTCGCCGGTCCGGAGAGATGTCCCTGTCCATTGCCACTGCAAGACTGCAGGACTGAGGACGGCTAGTTTGTGCTGTCAGAGGCCAAAAACTGCGACAACACTCAGTGTGAAACAACTTCTGTGCGACAATGGAGGAAAAAACTACTACTATTGACTACTGTTACTGTTCAGGGTTGGCTGCCCCTTAAGGTAGGCCTCATGCACAGTCTAGCAGTCTTGCTGTTCCATAAGAAGCCCCAGCTACATGTGTCTGTATATATAATACATATATATATATATATATATATCTAGGATAATCCTATAATATTACAGGACTAAGCTTAAACAAGACCGTTAGGCTGCATAAGAGGCCTTTCGAAGGCTGCCGGGAGCAATCCGACCTTTTTGAGTGCCTGGCACGTACAGTCTACCAGTCTTGCAGTCCTTAGTAAGCACCCCTAAGAATGGTTATTAGGTTCCTCAACTTAATATAGAAGGACTGGAAGACTGTTAGACTGTAAATTAAGAGTCTGCCTGCAAAGAAGTTTGTCAAGGCCATGTACAGTCTACCAGTCCTGCAGTCCTCAGTAAGCACCCCCATTATAGGTATAGGTCCCAAAATTAGACTAGTATGGGTGGACTGCACGACTGTTAGACTGTAACTTAGGGATTAAGGGTTTAGGTCTAAGAGTCTCCAAGAGGCTCCCTGCCAAGAGACCTTTTGAGGCCATGTACAGTCTACCAGTCCTGCAGTCCTCAGTAAGCACCCCTAGTAGAGGTATAGGTCCCAAAATTAGAATAGTATGGGTGGACTGCACGACTGTTAGACTGTAACTTAGGGGTTAAGGGTTTAGAGTCTAAGAGTCTCCAAGAGGCTCCCTGCCAAGAGACCTTTTGAGGCCCTGTGCAGTCTATCAGTCTTGCAGTCCTCAGTAAGCACCCCTATTTTATTGATCTTATAGCTTAGGCCCCAAAATTAGAATAAGGGTGGACTGCGAGACTGATAGACTGTAAAGAAGTCTTTAAGAGGCTCCCTGCAAAGAGACCTTTTGAGGCCCTGTACAGTACAGCAGTCTTGCAGTCCTCAGTAGGCACCCCTATGTTATCGATATAGGTCCCCATAATTAAACTAGTATTGGTGGACTGCAAGACTGTTGGACTGTAAAACTAAGAGGCTCAGTAGGGCTTCACAAACTCTTCTTCGACACTCACTGAAGCACTTCAAGCCCTGCAAGCTGCTACGAAAAAGCCAAAAGCCACTAGTAGTGGCAGCTGAAGACCTCTCAGGCCCATAGTGCAAGGCCCGTAAGGCAAGTCTGCAGTTTTGCAGACTTTTGGGAGGCTTGCCTCTAGGAAAGCATCCTTCAATGTCCACCCTTGGACGAAAACCGCTGAACACATGTGCCAACTTAGGCACGCAACAGTACCATGGAAGCCTTGTAAGCTTGTAAGGGTAGCTTGAGGCTCGGTAACTCAGGCCAAAACCGCAGTCTACAGTCTTGCAGTCCTCAGTACAACCCCTATTTTATAGTATGTTATGGGTCCCCTAGTAGAATAATGTGGTGGACTGCAGGACTGCTAGACTGCTGAACCTGGAGCTCCGAAGCCACAGCCTTCACACCCGGGAGTCTCATGTAGAGACTTTCAAAACCCCGGACAGTCCTCAGTCCTGCAGTTTCCATATAGTACATACAACTACATACATATATATATATATATATATATTATGTACTATTTAAGAACATATGGGCCCCTTGTAAACTGCAGGACTGAAGACTGCTTAACTAAGAAGCCCAGCTCACACCAAAGAGCCTCTCACTCCGGCTGCTGTGGCTGCTGGCCTGTGCGTGGCCGCTGGCGGCCGAGCTGGAGGCCGACCTTGGCGCAGTAAGTTTAGACTAAGGGTTTTAATTTAGGGTGTAGGGTTTTGGGGTTTTAGGCCAAAGAGCTTCTCAGTGAGAAGTGCTTTAGATTTGAATAGTGCATAGTGGGGTGTCTCGAAAAGGTCGGTGTCTTACAAAGGCGCCGGGGTCTTGAATCCTATGGTTTGCGATACGGGTAGAATAGGCTGCTACTACTACTACTTCTACTTCTGCTACTACTACTACTACTACTGACACTACTACTACTACTACTACTACTACTACTACTACTACTACTTCGGCTACTGCTACTGCTGCTGCTACTCCTTGCTGCTACTGCTACTCCTTACTGCTACTGCTACTGCTACTGCTACTACTCCTAGTACTCTTACTACTACTCTTACTTCTACTCTTACTACTAGTACTACTAGTACTACTAGTACTACTAGTACTACTACTACTACTACTACTGCTGCTGCTGCTACTACTACTACTACTACCGCTACTACTACTACTACTACTACTACTACTACTACTACGACTACGACTACTACTAACTACGACTACGACTACGACTACGACTACGACTACGACTACGACTACGACTACGACTACTACTACTACTACTACTACTACTACTACTGCTGATACTGCTACTGCTACTGCTACTGCTACTGCCACTGCTGCTGCTACAACAATTCCACCAACAGCATGTAGTACCACTTGCCACTCACTACTGTACTTGCAATCTCCTGCCACTGCTGCTGTTTGCTGACTGCTACATGACAACCTCCAGTAGCAGACTCGGGCTCCAGAACATCAAGGAAACTCGTTTTCATTGTGTGCAATGGCAGACTCCATTGCCAATTTGACTGTCGACTACAAAATCAAGACAGTGATTGGTGTGTCCGAGAAGGGTCCGTTCTTTGTGTAACTTGGCTGGTCCTTGGAGTGATGCATGCAAAGGTTAACTTACAGCAGTCTTGATTCCTGACTATACTTAGGACGGTCCATGGCAACGGTCCCAACGGTCCTGTGCAAGCACGCACGGAAACTGTCAATGGGCCTACACCGGTGGGGTTCTGAAATACGTTGTGATTGCTGTCAAGTGAGCTGAGTGTCACTGTAGTTTGGTTGCATGCAGTCCATACCCACAGAGTTTGAGGCATGGAATTGCGCCGGATATCTCAACCTCCGTGATCATCAGATGTTGCTGTTCATTCTGCACAAGCAGAACATGACTGGGGAAAGCGGGATTGCCAGTGGCACCATAGTCATGGCCCTACAATCTTTCAGATGCACACATTGCATGACATGAAAGTCCGAACATGGAGCTACACATGCTTTGTTCAGGCGACCACACTGTTGACCAGGGATGCCTCCGAGCTACAACTGGAGATGAGTGCTCACTCATTCAAGGCCAAACTCCAGGTCGAGATGAAGACACGTGGAGAACCCTCGCAACTCCGCAGGTCGAATGCTGCAGGCAGCAGTGGGTATGGGTATGAGCCAGCTACCCCGACAGCTCCCGATGAGGTTTCAGTCCTCAGTCCTGCTGTCCCAGAGCAGGCATTGCACGAGGGGTTTGCAGCAGAGAGAGGGGAGTCCTCAGTCCCCGGTCCTGCTGTGGAGAATGATGCGCTGATCGACTGGGAGTTGTTGCAGTACCATTTGAGGACTGTGTTTATGTGTACTCTTGAGTTTGACGACATGTAGTTGTGGTGCACCGGTCCTTGTCTCGCTTTTGGATGAGGACACACTTGGACATTCCGGGGGTGTTCCGTTCAGAGCCCACAATGCAGTTTTCCTGGCTGGGCCGAGCCGTTCCACGTCATGCGACTTACAGTGTGGAGGTTGGTTCCACTGTGACAGAATCTGCTCTCAGATGATTCTTGCTGGCACGAAAACATTGCACAGCAAATGCATTTGTTGATTGTTGTAGCCATTGCTGATTACTTGAAAACAAAGGCCGTGGTGGGTTGGACATTGCAGCGACAGTCCTGCAGTCCTACAGTCCCTCCTCACTGCCCAAGAACATGAAAGCAGAGAGTTACTTGGCAGTTAGGGTGTGTGCATGGAATGTCAATAGCATGTCCGATGTGACAAGAGTTTCTCTGAGGCATGCTGGAGTTCATTCGGGTACCAGTCCAGATGGACAAAATGGCAGCCTGGTTGGAGGAAGCTTTGCTGCATCGGTCATGTTGGCATTTCAATGATGTTACACACCATCAGTGCTGGATAATCCTGAGGCAGTCGGCAGGAATGAGGTCCCCTGCACCCCGGCCTTGCTGTACCGCTACTGCCAGAAGGGCTTCGAGGGCTTCTCCCAGTGCCAGCAGGAGTACTTCTACCCTACGGGGTTGAGCTACAACTTGACCAAACACGCTGCTTAACTGAATCAAGTGACAAGCACTTGTCACAATGATTGTTTCAGTTTTCACATGTACCCTCAGGTTTCCGAAATCGTCATGCTGATGTGCGATGCTCTCATCTTGGCCCGCTGTTTCCCTACGTCTGTCGAAGACAGTCTGGCACCACCGTCGAGAAGAGATACATGACTGCAAGACTGTAGGACTGAGGGCTTCATGCAACATTGTTCAAGTGGACTCTGCTTCAGGAGACAGTCTCGCAGTTCTTGGACCAGTATTTTGGATATGGCTGGGCGCGCTGGAGATGTCCGTTTGACTACGTTCCTGACTACACTCGTGGTGAATACAGCACATCGGAGTTCGCAGTCCTGACTGCCCAGGTGGATGACTTCCGCGACTCGTCATCAACAACATCTACTCCCTGCTACTACCACTAAAGCTACTGCTACTTCCCTACTATTACTACTACTGCTACTACTACTACTACTACTACTACTACTACTACTACTACTACTACTACTACTATATTACAACTACTTCTACTACTACTACTACTACAACTACTGCTGCTGATACTACATACTAGTACAACAACTACTACCTACTACTACTACTACTACTACTACTACTACTACTACTACTACTACTACTACTACTACTACTACTACTACTACTACTACTACTACTACTACTACTACTACTACTACTACTTCTACAACAACAACAACAACTACTACTACTACTACTATTACTCCGGCCCGTACTACTATTGCTAGCTGAGACAACACTACTACGACCACTTGTACTAGCTACTAGTACTGGTAGCAGTACTAGTACTCACACTCCAACTGGTACTACTATCTACTACTACTACTACTACTATCTACTACTACTACTACTACTACTACGACTACTAGGACTACTACTACTACTACTACTACTACTACTACTACTACTACTACTACTACTACTACTACTGCCACTACTGCCACTACAACTACTACTGCTACTACTTGTACTGCTACTGCTACTACTATGACTACTAGGACAGAACACTCATGTCTTCCATCACAATAACCCAAAACCCTAAAACCCAAAACCAGCTCTAGCCTTAAAGGGATCCTTAACTCGTGGCTTTAGGGTTCAATATGCTTTAAGGGTTCAGGGTTTAGGGGGTGGTGGTTTTGATTGTGGTGGTAATAGTAGTACTACATCTGATCTTCTAGTAACCATGACTGAATCTCAGGAGTGGACGACTTCTTCGATGTTGATGATCTTTGGTCATGGTGGCTTCCGATTAATGGAACCTTCATCTGGGCAATGTCTTTCGGCTGTGGTTTGGGGTTTAGGGCTATGAGTACGGATTTCGGGTTTAAGCTACCTAAACCCTAAGCTACCCTAAACCCCTAAACCTACACTAAGGTACACCCCTCCGGATACCGACAATGGCATTCGCACAGTCAGCTTTTGGAAGATCGTCCGGTGCCGTGGAAGCTTTAGGATGCAATGACATTGAAGTTGTATGATGACTAGTTACCTAGTTAACCTGACATTGCAATCGAGGAGCCAGCAGAACGGCCGCTACGTTCATATCGGGGACAACTATGTCTGGCAGCCCGCGGACAATGTTGCTTGAGAATGAATGGTCGGTTTGTTATTGTTAGACAGTTCCCTCAAACCCTAATAAACCCTGATTTCTAAACCCCCAATAAAGCCTGATTCTGGAAGCCACTAAGTCGCAGTTCAACCCAGAGTATGCCGAGCGCGAAGTCCTGAAGCCGAATTGGTGCATACAGTCCATTCCTGGAATCCAGAAATCCTACATGCAAATTGGGAAATGGACTTGCAACCGCATCGGTGTTGCCACCCCAGAGTTTCGAAAGCGCAAGATCTTCATTCTCGAGATGCACCTCGCTTCTAACTAATTCCGAAGTCACATAATTAATTTAAGTGATTCTTTTGTTACAACCCAGACCCACCTTGCTCAGGACCCACGAACCAGGCCGGCACTCCCAGCGCAGGCCATCTTTGACTTTGATCAAAGCACCTTGGCTTGACAAATTTTAAATGATGTTTGGAGTTGAAGCTCTGTGAGTGCGATCTAAGTTGGACAACACGACGATCCGTGAGGAGCTGTTGAGATTTGTCAAGTACGCACAGTACTAGACAGTCCTCAGTCTTCAGTCCCCATTTGCAAGCAGAATGCTGGAATTAGATTCTGTATGTCAATATTCACAGACAGTCCTGCAGTCTTGCAGTAGTAACTGGTGCACTGTGCAATGGGGAAGGACGACTGAGTGATATGCACATCGGATAAGTGAGTTTGCGACCCTATGGCTCGCAACACCATGAGCTATGAGGTTAGCAAAGACCCCTGGCTACACAAGGTCGAATGTGATGGTATTTTAAAGTGATGTCTTTAATATGGCAACAATAAATTATTGTCACATCTTGATACATAGTAATGAAGGTGAAGGAACATTCGATGCAATTCAACCTGCCTCCCATTTTGGCCGATGCCCTGCAAAGGAGCTGCACAAAAAGAGCCTGCTTAGTAATAGGGCTTCGGGGTTTACAGGGGTTTTGGCAGGGTTTATTTCATTACTGGATTTAAATTAGGATAGGGTAGTAAGCTCCGAGCCCCAAGCCATTCCAAACCCGAAGGGCCCCAAACCCCAATAATTACAATCCCTACAGACCCTAAATTCCCTACCCCCCCAACCCCCACCCCCCCAGTACCACCCCCAGCCCTAAACTATGTGAAGGCCCAAAGTCCCAAAGGCAGTATGATACCCGAAGCCCTAACACTCCAGGTCCCACAGGTCCTAACACACTAACCCTGAAGCTCTGTAAACCAACCACATCCAAGCAACCTCTGTCAACACCTAACCCCAAACAGTCCAAACACCAAAATCCTGAAAGCCCTAAAGCCCTTAAAACCCGAAACCCTAAATGCCCTAAAGCCCTTGACACCAAAATCAATCAAAACTGTAAACCCTAATGCCCTAAAGCCCTTGACACCCAAATCTCCAACCATTATTAATCTAAAGCCCTAAATAGCCCTGCATGCAGGGCACCTGCCACCACCACAATGCGCCGGGCCAGGTCCGTGCAGTCCTTAGGGGTTAAGATTAAGGTTGTTAGCATTTAATTAGGAGCTTTCGGTTGGCTGGGGTTCTTCAGATTAGTAGAGTTTTGGGTGCTTTTGATGGGTATAGTTTAATGTGATTTTGGTTTAGGGTTTCGTGTTGTTTACTGAGGCTTAATTATTAGGCTTTAGGCACAAGCTTATTGGTGCATTGGGGTTCTTAGGTTGAGGTCTGGATGGCTTTTGATTTAGGGGTTTTGTTTTGGAGGTTCTAATTTGGACTGACTCTAAAACCCTGAATAAATTTCATGAAGTGATTCTAAGCCCCAGTCTGAGTCTTCACCACCCAGGGCTCCCTTCCCTAAAACCCCTTAAGGCCCTTTGACAGTGAGCTTCATTTCTTTGCCAAGATAGATCCTTAAAACCCCTTCTTTGAGGCAAATTATTAGGGAGACATTAAACCCTAAAACCCTTAATTTAAGCATAATTCTTAGTGCATTTGAAGATTTCGGAGTATTCTGACCAAGATGTAGAGCTTGTGGGTTCTGGAGCATTGGGCTGTTACTTTTAGTATACCTTTGGATTGATGGACACTGAGTGGTCCTAACTTACTAATTGACAGAGTCATTGGGTGGCGATCACACCGAACCTAAAGTAAGCCCATTTCCCAGTCCCCAGTCCTGCAGTCTTAAGATCTTATAAGCTTCATAGGGGTTTAAACTTAGGGTTTTTTTTCTCATCGATTGGCACCGAGTCGAGTGGTGCTGCAGGAAGCGAATAGCACTGTGTGCGTCACTAACCGTGGGCTTCCCTACACTGAATACTTCTGCGCCCATATGCGGCCCGAAGTTCCCGAAGAGCCGATGGTTCACGAGCCCGAGCCTCCTATCAGTGTAGACGAAGACGAGTCTGAGGAGACGGATCCCCAACAATGCAAGAGCTGGACCTCCAGTCCAAACTCGATGGGATCTTCACTGACATACCCGCAGCAGAGCTTCATCAAGAGAGCTGCGACCACTACGCTGCAACTTATTCTGCAGCCTTGACGACTTCGAGCCCATCGAGCCATTTGTGTTGTGTGGTTGGTAACTAAAACCAAACATTTATAAACACAACATCTCATCATTGTCATTCACAACACAAGCTAAGCTTGTTCCCATTCTGTATGGTGGATGAAAACACTTAATAATAAGCAAACACTCCTAGTCCTTCAAATCTTCAATGCACAAAACACAAGAATAACTGTAACCATTCTTTGTGCAGAACCCTGCAGAATCCTGCAACCTCAAAACAACAGCAATCCAACTTTAAATAACTGACAAACAACCACCTCCCCTCAACAAACCCTGATAAACACACCAGATCGATACTCCCTAAACCCTAAGCTTTACATGGTAGGATTGGAGTAGGCTTCGGGTGACTAGGGTTTACTGAGCACTTAGTAGTCCGTGTGTTTTTTTTTGGGGTTTCATTGTTCTAGCATCTCGGGGATCTTATGGTGCTTAGGGTAAATAGGGTCTTCCTTGTGCTTAAAGCACAATGAACTACCGATAGATGCTCTAAAACCCTAAGCACCCTAAACCTAAAGAGCTCGACATCCCTAAGGCCCCCACCCTGAACCCCCCCACCCTGAACCCGGTACAGGCCGGAGTTCCCAAACCGCCGGCCGCGCTGCTGCCACCAAAACCTTCGAGGCATGTGGGGGCAAAGGGCCAAGTGGGTTGTAAGATATAGGGTTTAGGGCTTAGGGTTTTTTAGGGGTTTAGGGTTGAGGGCTTTTTAGGGGCTTAGGGTTTAGGGTTTTTTTTTAGGGTTTAGGGTATTTAAGGTTTAGGGTTTTAGGGGTTTAGGATTCAGGGTTTTTTAGGGGTTCAAGGTTTAGTAAGGTTTAGGGTGTAGGGTTTAGGGTTTAGGGGTTTAGGGTTTAGGGGCTTAGGGTTTAGGGCTCAGGTAGCATTGCACAGCTGCAGGATGTATTGTTTGTTGGTGTGTTCTACTTTTAAGTTAATAACTTCTCACAAAATTAGAGAAAGTTTGCCCTGGTGTGGTAATGATCTAAGGGGTGTATTCACTGTTACTGTTGTTTGGTTAGACAGTAATGCAGGGATGTAGGTTTAATAGGCTTCAGGGATGTTGGGTTAATAGGTTGGAGGGATGTCGGTCCTCGCGATTTAGATTTGAAGGTCAAATGTACTGCATTAGGTTTACAGTACTGGATCAAACGATTTAGTCTTCAATTCTTAATAATTAATAATTGCTTTTGTATGCTCCTACTGCCTTAACTTAATCACCCTATTTCTCACAGCAGAAACCATAATGAAACCTGAAAATCTTGCTTTTACTTGTGGGTTAAGGCTGAACCCCCTACTAACTGAATTTTCAGACACCCAGTAAGCCCTCACCCCGGAGGCAGCGCCTGCTGAACTGCGGCAAGAAGTGGCCTGCAGGTGTGAGCAAGGGATTTCGGGTTTAGTTTAAGGTTCAGGGTTATACAGGGCTGAGGGTGTGGGTGCCAGTTGGGGCTCACATGAGTTGGTCTTTACTGGTTCTTAGGATGTAGGGTTTAAGCTTTTAGGTATGGGCAGGTAGGACCGGTGCTTGGTGTGGGTTTTTAAGTGAACATATTGCTGCCAGTATCTAAAATCCGGAGTCAACATCTAGACCGTTTATACTGAGTGGGTTTGTTCGGGAGGGTGGGTATAATTTAGTGTTCAGGGTTTCAGCCAATGTAAGGGTTTCAGCACTCATACTCGGAAAAGCCTGGGTGATGTTCCTAGGGTTTAATTAGGGCTTGAGGTTTCTGCTTTTTATGGTAGTGGGGGACTAGGTTTTCGGGATCTGTCTGGGTCTGGAATTGTAATCATCATTATGAACTGATCTAATGAGCATTTTTGCAGTTCCACGGCATTGGCGGCTTCAGAATATCTGCTGACTCTGATGCATTAACCTTGGCCAGGTGGCCGGTGCGAAGACTGCAGTGCTGCATCAACCAATGGAGGTGCAGCACCGAGGGACTGCAAGACTGAAGACTGGGGACTGTACATGTTCATTTCTTGTTAAGAATCTCATTGTACATTCGACGGACAGTCTCATGTGGCAGGGACTGCTTCATACCCAGGAGCTTGCTAACCTCGTTTGCCATGGGTCTCCATCCAAAGTCACCCCGATCTCTTTTCTTCCCCAGGGCCACAATCTTCTCTTGCACATTCTTGGATGGTTGCAGATCCTCGAGGTAGCTCTTGATTCCATTCACTTTGGGCTTGCCTGACTGAGTCCTCAATGTTGTTGTTTTGGCCTTGTTCTCCCGACCTTGTTGAAGGCGCCACACGAGTGTGTCTCGATCGAGTTCTTGTAGGGAACAAATCAACTTTCGAATAAAATTACCGGTAGGAGTCTCACTGTGACTGAACAATGTCGGATAGTCTTGAGGAATGATGTTGATGTTGTTCTTCTTGCTCTGCTTATAGATCTCCTCACCCACCATTGCATTCCTCGCCAAAGCACGGACACTCTCCACAAACACATGGACTGTTCGTTTCCTCTCCTCTGGCATGCCGGGTAGTTTGCGCTCCAGGATCTGCTTGAGGGTTGCTCGCTGGTCGTATTTGACATATCCAGAAATGACCTCTGCAATTGCCGAGTGAACCTGCATGCCTTGCTTTTCTGCAGCCTGAATGCACTGCGAAACTTGCCTTGCCCGGGAACCTTGCACCTTTTTCCCGAATGAGGAAGTGCGAGCATAGGCAATGTTCTCGACCTTTTTGGACTGGGTCATCTTCTGTTGAACTGCAGCCTTATTTCCTGGTAGTCTCGCCCATTTCTTCTTCAACTTGGTCTTGATGGTCTTGGGTTTAGGCATGGCGACAGCAGGACTGCAGGACTGTACCTATATTGAGCGTCAATGCCCATTGCAATGCCAAGGTGTCAGCTGCATCCCTCTGCACGAAAACTCCCCAACCACTATGTTCCTTAGACCCTAAATCTTCAAACCCTTTCAAGCCTTATCTCCACATGTCCTGTGCCAGGTGCTAGCCCTGCAGTGCAAGTCCGGGCCTGACTCCGGTGCATGCAGAAGAAGTACTGGACTGCAGTGGTCGACCTGACATCGCATGCACATGTGCCTACAGTCTTGCAGTCCTGCTGTCCCATGAATGATAGCAATCAGTGGCAAGCAGACTCTCATGTTGGTTACTGTCATGCAGTCCTGCTGTCCGGTACCACAATGGCTCAACAATGCAAGATTTTGTTTGGCTGTTTTTTGTGCCTCTCTCACTGGTGGCTGGGGCCCTGGCATACTGCAGGACTGCATGACTGCCCAGAGCACCTGGGTTTGGGGTTTAGGGTTGAGGGTGGGTGTTGAGTCTTCCGGTTGAGGATTGCAAAGCATACTGCAGGACTGCATGACTGCCCAGAGCACCTGGGTTTGGGGTTTAGGGTTGAGGGTGGGTGTTGAGTCTTCCGGTTGAGGATTGCAAAGCATACTGCAGGACTGCATGACTGCCCAGAGCACCTGGGTTTGGGGTTTAGGGTTGAGGGTGGGTGTTGAGTCTTCCGGTTGAGGATTGCAAAGCATACTGCAGGACTGCATGACTGCTCAGAGCACCTGGATTTGGGGTTTAGGGTTGAGGGTGGGTCTTGAGTCTTCCGGTTGAAGATTGCAAACTCCGGATTCAGGGTCTGGGGTTAACAGCTTTAGAGCTGTTTTGGGTTCATGATTTGGATTGAAGGGGTTCTAGGGTTGTGTTCAGAAGATTTGCCTGGGTTCCATAGGTTGCCTGAAGGTTATTTAGGGTTTAGGGCTTAGGGAAACATCATCACTTGAAGCCCCCACTGGTAGGAAGAATGCTTGCAACAACCCCAAAACCCTAAACCCTTATTAAACCCTTAACTCTACAACCCCCGGCCCCTTTGAAAATTAAACCTGCCAAGAGACCAAATACTTTAACTCTAGACCCAGGTCTCTGCGCACGCCGCATGCAGCCACAGCATTGAAGATTTCCTGGCAGAAGGACTATGGTTAGGGCTTAGGGTTTAGGGAGGGCTTCGGAGAATAGGTGGGGTACGGCAAAGCACTCAAGGCTCTGTCCTATACCCCAAACCCCAAGCCCTAAACTCCTTTAAAACAAAAGCATGCAGGACAGTCCTCAGTCTTGCCGTCGACGCAGAGGCACCACTGGTTTGCCTAGATAGCAGGGTTTAGTTATTATTGTTATTATTGTGATCATAATGAAATGGATGGTATTAAATCTAGATGATGTAGGATCTCGGGTATTCAAAGGGCTTGTTAGGAAGGGCCACTGCTGAAGACTGTTCAGGACATTGGGAGACTGTAAGACTGTAAGACTGCTTTGGGTTTTAGGGTTGACTGTCATTCAGTCCTTACCAGGGAGACTTATGGTTCCTAGGTCGAGGTTTGGATTCCCTTGACATTCATTCATAGTCCTGGAACATTATATGTATATATATATATATGTATTCGGATATCTTGGGGGTCTTAGAGCTCAGAGCCTTGAGGAAGAAACACAGTGATATGTGGCTCGGGTACAGAATACTCCGATTTCTATTTTCGCATACAGTGAACCCTCAAAGCCAAAGGTATCATGTCCTAGCATGTCAACATCCTGATATGTAAACTCCTGAGGGGAATCAACACACCTGTGCAAGCACACTTTAACTAGACAAATCTCATAATAGCCCAAGCCTGTCTCATGGAAGGCAGAAGCCACTTGGTAGAGTCGTGCAAGACGACAGACAGGTGCTGGGCTTGGCAATCTGAACATCAATAGCTCGGGTTCGGCATTTCAGGATTCGGGTTTGGAGAACCGGCACTTGTGCTGCACGTACATTGGCAAACTTTGTCGGGGAGCTGTGGGTGCATTTCCTTTCAATCCCAATCCAGGTTTGCATCTGCCGCGCCGTGCTTCCCACTTTCCAGCAGCAGCTAGGCAGCAGCAGTTCGGCCATAGTTTGATAAGCAGTAGAACTTGCAATAGTGCAAGTACCAGTGGGAAGTCATCGTAGTAGTCGAAGCAGACACTACTATCAGTACTAGTAGTGGCAGGAGTACATTCACTGGTAGTGGTAGAATGAGCATGTACTCCGGTACTTCATGAAGTGTAGGTGTTGTGGTTATTGCAGGAGTCGTACTTCTTCTAATCGTATATTTAATATGCTAGTACTTGTCCTGGTCCGAACAATACTACAAGCTCTAGTACTCATACACGAAGTTCTGTTAGTAGTTGTGGTGGTAGGAGTCAGACTGCAGTAGCAGTTAAATATCATAATGAAATAGTGTTTGTATACACTACTTTGGGCAAGCCGATCATAAGATGCAGTGAGTATCTCTGTTTGGTTGTTTCTTCCGGTGCCCGATCCGACAACATCAGAGTCAGGCCTCAGATCCCGAAGCTCCCAAGGCCAGGCAGTCACCTCTAACGATTCGGGGATCTAGGCCTAGATCCCCGAATCGCTTCGGACCAGATTGAACATCCCGAAGTGCTAGAGGCCAGGCAGTCACCTCTAACACTTCGGGATGTTCAATCTGGTCCGAAGCGATTCGGGGATCTAGGCCTAGATCCCCGAATCGTTAGAGGTGACTGCCTGGCCTTGGGAGCTTCGGGATCTGAGGCTTGACTCTGATGTCGTCACCGGCCGGCCAGCCAACCCCGAAAGTAGTTCCTGACCCAACTGTAAGCCCCTTGCCCATCTACCCAGCCAAGGCAATGTTCGGTGGCATGATGCAGATGCTGACAGACTTCACACCGCCGCATATGATTGGAACAAAAGCTCCGACAGCCTCCTTCTGTGATCGCCTTTGTGTTCAGGACACACCTGCTCTGAATCCTAACACACTTGTCAGCAAAGTTCGGGAGAAGAGCAAGTGGGACTGCCAAAAGCGCAAAGTAAAGAGATGGATAGCACACTGGAGGCATAACTCCGACGAAGTTTTGAATGATACTCTGTTGGATGAAGCAATGTGCGGGTTGACCCCCAGGCAGCAACGAACAAAGTTCTTTTCTACTTATCGAAGTAGGGGTTTTTCTTGGAAGTACATTGCAGCTTTGTGGAAGCAACATCCCCTTGCTGTTGCTCGAGAGGAAGCTCGGCAAGAGAAGCAACGTGCAGCCAAAGATTTAAAAGCTTTTAGAAAAGCCAAGAGACTGCAGAGCATGAAGGAGAAGCTTGCAGGTGTTGCAAGTCGGAATTCAAAGTAGAGCCCAGCACTGTAATTCTTAATTCGAGCACCCGCAGTCCTGCAGTCCTGCAGTGGTGCAGCTCGGTGTGGATAGGCAGAAAAAGGAGGTGTCGAGTCTGCCTGCTACATCTAGACACTGCTGTTCCATGGCAACAGAGACTCCGAAGATACTTTATGTCATCGGGTAGCATTATGCCCAAGCTTAGAGTCAGGCGGCCCAAAAACAAGCCCGCCAAGAAGCAGCGGGTGGTTGAGCAAGATGTTCCCACTGATTTTGATCCCTGGAATGCACCTCCTGCTGAGAATCCAGTCTGTGAGCAATCCGAGGATCCCTGGAAATATGTGGTAGAAGAGGACAACCCATGGGATGAGGTTGAGAAGTGTTCCAGTCCTCAGTCCTCAGTCCAGCAAGGGAAAGACCCTGAGGACAACCCATGGGATGAGGTTGGGGAGTGTTCCAGTCCTCAGTCCTCAGTCCAGTGCAGGAAACGACATGAGGACAACCCATGGGATGGAATTGGGGAGTCTTGCAGCAGTCCTCAGTCCTCAGTCCAGTGTGCGAAAAGACATGTGTCGTTAGATGCAGGCAGTCGCTTACTGGCAGAGTCCACCTTGAAGGCCCATTCGAACTCTTATGAGATTTCTGCAATGGACCCAGACAAGATTCGATCACGATGGGCCCAGAAATGTCCCCGAAGCAACTGTCAACTTGATGGTTGTGCACCCCGGGCGCTGCATTTGAAGTCTCTCCAAGACTTGTGCCAGAGCTTCTGGAGTATCACTACAGAGGAAAGGATTCATCTACTTCAGGTCATTTATGGTGATGGGACTGGCAAGGGCACCGAGTACTACATTGGATCCTCACGGGTTTGCTTCTGTAATTTTTGCAAGAAGCTAGCATGCAGCCAGAGCACAATGAGAAAATACATAGCTGGACAGCCGGACATGCGAAAGAAGGGTGTGGCTGGTGGGTCCAAGTGGGGCAGTCAACAGCGGGAGGCCGCAGCAACATTGAAGTGTGATCACTTCTTCCGGGAGCTGCACCAGTCCGTAGCAGAATGTATGCCGGAAGATGATGAAGCTGCAGTGGATGATCCGTGGGATCAGGACTCCTGTTGAAAGTAATTCTTGTGAGTAATGCTTGCATATGTAGGAGTGCTTGTTGCTTTGTTTCAGATTCATGGCAGGACACTCTCTACGGGCACGTGTCCACACCCCTCACAGTCTCCAGTCTTGCAGTCTATGGTGGCCTGCAGCGGCGCTACATTCAGAAATGTCAGATTTCTGATTTGTACTGGCAGTTTCAAGCTGAATGGTCTGCCCTCACTGAGTTGCATGCACACTATGGGGCAGAGATGCCCAGCTATGATACCTTTCGACGCAGGTGGAATTCTCACTGGAGCAACATGATTCGCATGCGTGAAAAGAGTCAGCACAAGCAGTGCCAGCGATGCTTTGACCTGCAGATGATGCTGCGTAGCCCCAAAGTGTCATGGAGTCGAAAGCTGGAGGTTGCAAAATTGTTGCGGCAGCATCAAAAGGATCAGTACCAAGATCGTTTGCTGTATTGGTCTCTGAGATGGGCTTCGACTGTCCAAGCACAGTCTTGCAGTCCTCAGTCCAAGCAGCAGTCCAAGCAGCCCTTGCAGTCAGGAACAGTTCTCACTGTTATGATCGATGACATGGATCACAGCAAGTTTGCATGGCCACGGTGGGAGTTTCGCAAACAGCCACATGAGATGGATGGATTGATACGACCAACAGTCACATTCACAGGTGCATATGCACATGGATGGGGCACCTTCCTGTATATGGCCGGGCCACAAGTTGTTGGGGGATCGGACTATTTTTTGGAGGTCCTGTGTCAGACTTTGGAGCAGGTATGGCAGTCTTGCAGTCCTCAGTCTTGGCCATCTCATTTGGTGCTAGTTGCTGACAACACCACAAAGTCGGCAAAGAACCAGTATGTGCTGCGATTTCTGTCTTACCTGGTGGGCCGCAAAATTTTCAAATCAGTGACTCTGTTTCAGCTCATGGTTGGCCACACCCATGAAGACTTGGATCAGCTCTTTGCAGTTGTGTATTCATACCTGAAGAAGAAGGCAAGCTGGCAAACTCCGGATGAGATTTTGCAACATATCAAGTCCTGCTACTTGCTGCCAAATAGGACTGCTGTTAGGTACAGCATGTGTGCCAGTGTGCAGGATTGTCCCGAACAGATAGAACCTGATGC
This sequence comes from Symbiodinium sp. CCMP2592, assembly GCA_905221615.1. Classification (NCBI taxonomy): domain Eukaryota; class Dinophyceae; order Suessiales; family Symbiodiniaceae; genus Symbiodinium; species Symbiodinium sp. CCMP2592. The sequence continues at coordinate 60,824 of CAJNDT010001325.1, forward strand.
AACTGAGGCTTGGAGACCAGTTCTCATGCTCAACGACCAGGACAAATTTCTGCCAGACATGTGACAGCAGTTCGAGATTTCGATTCTTGGCTCCAGCCCATGGGGGTAACTTTGTACAATGCATTGAGGCAAAGAAGTCACAAGCATCCACTTGCACGAGCAGGAAACCTTCCAGAAATTCCTCACTGTTTCACGATGATCACTGGTGATACGATGTGTTTGAAGCACAGGGAGATGATGGAAGAGGGCTTGGATGGGACAGCAGTGTGCGTCAAAATGTACTCCCGTGACCTGAACCTGAGCCAGCCCCCGGTCAAGGTTGCGAGCATGGCCCAGATTGCATCAGTATTCCCCGAAATCCCACGTGGTGTTCATGCTGCAGTTGAGCTGTCTGGCGTCCAGATTGACACTTTCACAAAATTGTCAGACCTGGCAGACAAGTATGGCATGACAGAAGCTGCCAAGGCTTTGAGAGGGATTGTTTTTGTGAGGCGCTATGATGTGCATAGTTTGGAGTTTATGAGACAAGCACCAAGAGTTTTCAGTCCAGAGCCAGAAGGCTTTGCACAATTGCCATATTTGCCTAACTCATGCTGGAAACTGATGGCCAAGTTTCACCGCTGAGCAGTCTTGCAGTTGCAAAGCTGAAGATTGGGCGTGACTTTGCTGGTGAGGATTAAAGTATGGCTGCCAAGTTGGAGCAGGTAGTTAGCAGTTATCAGACTCAGTCAGTTGTTGGGAGTCAGTATCGACTGTCACACACTCTGAATTCATGGCTCGAGTTTTGAGGCAGTCCTGCAGTCCGGCAGTCCGCTTCAACAGTGTCCCCAAGATGCAGAGTGGCTCCGGAGTTGCACGGACATGTCGGCTGGAGATCTTCGGATTGACAGTCATTGGGATCCTCCAGTCTGAACTGTTTTGCCAGGGACTCGTGATCTTCATGTTTTGGAAGTCTTCAGTCTTTCCAAGACACTGGTCAATGCAGCAGAAACACGTGGGCTGAGTGCAGAGAGTTTCGACTACATGAATCCAGGGCAAGGGGACGTCTTGTCAGAGACTGGTTTTCATCAAGCAATTCGGATGGTCATGCGGTTGAAGGAAGCTGGTCTGATGTGTATTGCACCCGATTGTTCCAGCTTTTCTTGGGCATGCTCAAGTAAGACCAAGCGCACCAAGAAAAACTTTGCAGGAGACACTGGCAATCCCACTGTCAGGCATGGGAACTTCATGGCTGAGGTGTCGTTCTTCCTGTTTGTCTTGGCAGCAGCACGAGGTGTATATGTTTGTTTGGAGAACCCAGTGGGCTCGACACTGTTCTCATACCTGAAGGCACACATCTTAGCGCTGGATGCAGTCCTCAGTCCTCTGTTCTTCCTTGTTGACCGCTGTGCCTTTGTGACCGAGAGACCTACATATGGCAAAAGGTACAAGTTCCTGTGCTTGCACCCCAGTCATGCAGTCTTCAGTCCTTGCTGGTTCAAAAAAGCTGTGCACAGTGCATGCACCTGCAAAGAGAAGCACCTGCCATTGATGGATGTGAAAAAGGAGAAGGGTGGAGCAACCAAGAAGACTGGAAATGCAGACCTGAAGGCAAGCGGTCTTTACCCTGCATCACTGGGTGAATCAATTGTACTTGCTTGGTTGATTTGTTTTGCTCCGGATGCAAAACCCAGTCTGCTGGAGAGAAAGCATCCTTTGCCAAGCAGTACATCTGGTGTCAGTTCTGCAGTCCTCAGTCCTGCAGTCCTCAGTCCTGCTGCTGATGTTCCTCGGCGGTGGGAAGATTTGACACCTGATCAGATCGGAGCCCTTTTCAATGAAGAAGAACCCGAAGATGATCCCTGGGGAGAGGCTGGAGAGTCTGGAACTTCTGCTCCTTCGAAGAAGCCGGCAGCCCGGACTGCGATGAAAGCCAAGCCCAAAGCCAAGTCCAAATCCAAAGCAAAAGCGCGGAAGTGTGCCATGAAAGCCATGAAGAAGCCCAGTGCAAGATCTTCCTGTGTAGCAGAGTCTTTGCCCGGTGGACTTTCAGAGGATGATCCATGGGCAGGCTGCTGATTTTGTGTTCGGCATCATAGTATTTGTTTGTGCGTGGAAAAGGACTGGACCCTGGAGTGAGCAATGCACTGTTGCCTGTGTCTGTGTGCTGTGCCTGCATGCAAAGTGCCTTGAACTTGTCTGCCTCATTGATATGAATTATGATGATTGCATTCTGGCTGAGATTCAGTTAAGGTCAAGCTGTGGTCCAGTCTTGCAGTCCTTTGTCTGAGCTGTCTCACCACAATGTTCGGAGGATTCATGGCTGCTTCTATCCCGATGCTAGAAGACGATGCTGAAGGTGATGCGATTGACTGGCCCGAGGATGGACAGGGAGACATTCAGATGGAAGAGAATGTCACCCCAGCTGCGCTACCGCACAAGGTGGCTGATCCACTGACTGGTGAGAAGGTGTCGCCTGTGAAGCCCCGGGTCTTGTTCGGCACAATCACAAGTCACAAGTAGAGAGAAGCTCGCAGCAGACAAGGCAGGTCTAGTTCCCAGTGCTTCTGTGGAGGATGTTACTGCAGGCACAGCAGATGGAGGCAGTCCGATCCAGTTGGTGCAGACAAAAGCACAGAAGAAAGCAGATGCCAAGGCCAAGGCCCAAGCCAAGACCCAAGCCAAGACTGACCCTCTCACCCCTGCCCCAGAGTCCGCAGTCCAGCAGCAGCCACTTCCAAAGAAAAAGGGCTGGCCCAAAGGCAAGGCAAAGGCAAAGTCGGGTGTCATGAAGAAGCCTGCCAGTCTCAAACGGCCTGCTGCTTCGGTTTCCAAAGCAAGCAAGGACGGAACTTTTATTGCACTTAATAGTCTCCCCAGCCTATGAGTGTTGTTGGTTCACTGTTTGCAGGACATCGACCAGGAGATGCATGAGAAGGAGGCAGACACTGCAGCCCTCGAGCCCATGAAGGACCAGGACGATGACAAGAAGGATGGCAACCAGGATGACAAGCAGGACCCCATGGAGAGCCAGAAGGGTGAGGAGGATGACAAGCAGGACCCCATGGAGAGCCAGAAGGGTGAGGAGGATGACAAGCAGGACCCCAAGGATTCCCAGGGCAGTCCGGCCAAGCCAGCAGTCCTCAGTCCTCAGTCCGAGATCAGCCCGACCAAGTCAGACCGAGATGCACTGGAGATTGTGCTCCACAAGAATGTGAACGTGGAGTGGCCAGACAAGGCGACTTTTGCTGGTCGACACAGGAACAGGAACCAGGATGCAGCCAAGCTGTGGGATTTGCGCAGAGAGATGTTCTACAGGTACGTTCCCCAGTGCCATTGGAGTGAGAAGAATGAGCGCCTGTTCTACAGTATTGCAGATGCGGACATGACCACAGTCCAGATCATCCAAGCCTTCAAGAAGCAGGTTGAGGGCTGAATGTGTTTTGCAGTCCTCAGTCCTCAGTCCTAAGTGGCTGTTGGAACATCTGGGGAAGAGTTTTGATTCTGGGGCATTTCGTGTCGACAACCTTGTTGCATTCCTCAGTCCTCAGTCTGATGTGGCTGGGTGGAACATCCAGATGCTACTGTCACAATTTTAAGGGGGTTCGGAAGAAGCACTGGCCTGAATCCTTGCATTATGTGGCTAGATACTGTCCTTGATCTGAATGATGAGGAATTGTAGCAGTGACTGCTCTCTGCTTTTTGAACACATTGGTCTTGTGTAGCCAAGTTCAGGAATCAGCTGTCAGTGATCTTCAGAGAGTGTGCACAGTGCATGCCAGAGGACTGATCTATTGTGAAGATGAGGCTGTAATGGAGTCTTTGCATACTGTGTGGTTTCAACTGTCCCTTGCACTTGAAGAATTTCAAATAGTTAAAGAATGTCGACTCCACTCAGCAGTTGAACCGGACTGGTGTAATATCAGTTTCAGCCGGGGCCTCAACTGGCTCCGGGGATTGAGGTGGACACAGAAGTAATCCAGATGCCCGTGCCCATGTTGTGGAAGCAAGGATCGATAGTCAGTGAAGCCCGACAAAAAAT